>NDXA01000076.1:0-63797 GCA_002105455.1 Hemisphaericaspora xylofermentans | reverse complement strand
TTCCACATTTGTTCATCTTTAATGTCAAGCATTTCCTCTAATTGTTCAACAGTAATTAAATCTCTATCCGTATACATTAGTTCTTTGTACAAATTTGGATTTTTGTTACTCTTTAAGATAGACTTATATGGAATCTGATCATTAAAAGAAGGTTCTGGATTTGAAATTTCTAAAGTAGACAATCCATCTCCAACACTGTCTCTAGATCTTACAGTTTTCAAATGAAATGCACTTTTGATTCTTTCCTTGGTTTTGCTAAAGTGTTCCTTAAACCTGGCTTTCCTTCTCTCCATGAATTGTTTAAACCCCACTTTTTGGCTCTTCTGTTCTTCTAATGGTGCAGGATCTGGTGGGATTACCATTGATGTCTTGTCAAAAAGAATCCAAGTTGCCCTCTTTCTAAATTTGATGTTTGAGTTTTCGTTTCTAATAATCTGATCAGAAACACCGGATCTATTTTGATTTGTTGGGAGTGGAGGTGGTGGTGGTGAATAGATCTTAAATTTCCAACATTTAGTTGAAATGAGAGTCTCACGGAAGGGGGATTCATATTGAATTGGTTCGTAATAGTTGGCTTCCATTAATTCCTCTTCATCATCCTTCACTGCTTTCTTAAAACTAAATAGTTTCCTCAAAAATGATGAAGCAAATTTAAACTTTGCAACATGTTCACTTTGTTCATCTTCTTCATCTTGTTTCTTATCTTTCTTTGATTTCTTAAAACCAAATACTGATGGATCAAACTTAAGTCTAGCAACTTCTTCAACTTCTTCAACTTCTTCAACTTCTTCAACTTCTTCAACTTCTTCAACTTCTTCAACCTCTTCAACTGGTTCAACTTCTTCAACTGGTTCAACTTCTTCAACCTCTTCAACTTCTTCAACCTCTTCAACTTCTTCAACTTCTTCAACTTGTTTCTTATCTTTCTTTGATTTATTAAAACCAAATACGTTTCCCAAAAATGATGGATCAAACTTGAACTTAGTAGCTTGTCCACCTTCTTCGACTTCTTCAACTTCTTCAACTGGTTCAACTTCTTCAACTTCTTCAACCTCTTCAACCTCTTCAACTCGTTTCTTATCTTTGATTGATTTCTTGAAACCAAATGCTTTTCCCAAAAATGATGGATCAAACTTGAACTTGGCAGCTTGTCCACCTTCTTCAACTTCTTCAACCTCTTCGACCTCTTCAACTTCTTCAACTTCTTCAACTTGTTTCTTATCTTTCTTTGATTTATTAAAACCAAATACTTTTCCCAAAAATGATGGATCAAACTTAAACTTATTAGCTTGTCCACCTTCTTCAACTTGTTCACCTTCTTCTTGTTCACCTTCAGTTGCGTTAGAAGTAGAAGATTCAAAATTAAATTTTAAACCGCCAACTGCAGTTTTATCAACACAATCATCATTTTCTAAAGTATTGGAAGATGATTCTTGTGGGTTTGAGATTGGGGACTGGTATGAATCAGTTAAACATGGGGAATGGGTTTCTTGAGTGTATTCAGATGGATTTGGAGAGGTTTGTAAGGTTGATGTAGACCAGAAGGACTTTTTGGAATTGGTGGAAACTTTACAGTATTTGTAATAGTTGGAGTAAGACATTGTAAACTTGAAAAACGCTTTGATTGATAATAATTAATGATTAGTTATTGAATAATTATTGATTATTGAATAACTATTGAGTGTGTATGTTAATAAACCACAAATGGATTAAACCAAAATTTGGGTGCAAAACATTTTTTTTTGTTAAACAAAATATGGTTGCTAAGTTCACTTGTTTACGTAATACACACAAATATGATTCCCGTGTACGTTCTCAATTTGGATGTTTTGTATGTATGTATGTATGTATGTTTGGATGTTTTGTTTTCTGGAATAAAAATGAAATCTCTCCGTCGTCAAAAATGTGTAATAAACCTAGGAAAATTATAAGTCGAAACTACTAATTGTTCGATACTATAAGATTTCAACACAACTCTGTAAACCACATGGAGGCCTGGATTGGAAATCCGTGTACTTCGTATTGGGTGAAGTTAACTTTTACCACAGATTAAACTCTCTAGAACCGACCAAGCTAAACTGGTACCTCTTTCTAAAACCAATTTTCGATATTTTCGTTGTCCAATTGGTCTTTGAGAATAGTAACACAACCTTATGAAGTCTTCTTTTGAAGCATTCAAATGCTACATAAACCTTATTCACCCCACCCGGAGCGTCTGAAGTAGTTGGTTGAAGATTAATCTGAAGGAGACATCTGCGGGGGAGGGATTACACCAGTACAATACATATTTGGCAATCTGGGTGTTGTTGACAATACTGCCACTTCTTGGAATGTGAAGTGGGAGGTGTTATAGGTGGTAGTGAACTGTTGAGTAATAGATTCCGATTTCTCGGTATGTCTTTAAGATGTGGTAATTCTGAAGTTATGATTTTGTTTTCTTGTTGCTGTCGCGTAGTCAGCCCAATCACGACATTTGAGGTTGATTTGAGACTTACACGACAGCGAGCTCAATGGCTTTGCTCTAAATACGAGAAACTTGGCTGAAATAAGAAATGCAGGGAGTAAAGTGAGAAAGCATGATCACGGTTTTCAGGAAGTTTTAGTCAGATCATAGCAAACTCCAAATCCTTTAAATATAGCCTAAATCTCTTGAATTGAAAAATAGTTTATAGTTTTGTTATTATCGCGTTTTTAGTTAATTATAAGTGTTTGATATTAAATCACAGATTCCTCTCATAGTAGGAAATCCCACCAAACCCAAAAAGGTCAGATAGAGTATTTAGAGGTCAATCTCATCAATCTTTTATAACTATCGTTTCCACTGAATCCGGTGATATACCGAAATTCTCTTATACAAGAGATTCTAGGGTCAAGCCACCACTCTAGGAAAATCCCTATACAGGAGATTTTTCTTAGGGCAATTTGTTGCTCCAATCGACAAAAGAATAGTTTTCATCCAACTATGCGACAGTTGCCAGATAAAAGATTTAGTTCTTTCGTACGACATAAATTTTGCCTGGCTGAGTATTACATACATCGATATTAGTAGTTCTAACAGATAGAAATATCCAGATATTTAGATAAGCTTATTATAATTAAAATTCGATTCTACTTCAGATCTTGTTATAATCTGATTCTGATAAACCTTTACTATTTGTTATGCATTTCAACGTCCTTCTCTGTATAAAATTCTAAATAAAGTTACTGCTGAAACTTTTTCTTTCTACCACCACAGTGGTAGCAATCTCTGGTGATCGTTCTCCAATTTACTCACGACTCGGTGTATAAATTGGACTTCCAAATATGGGCCATTCAGCATTTCATCGGCAGCATTTCCTTTTTTTTTGTTGGAGAATTGTGGGGCCTCTTAGATTTTCCATCCAATATTGAGATATGGAAAATCTACAAGGAGAAATAAAGGATTATTCCACGATAAGGATCAAAAAGTATGATAGATTGTGATCCTCTCTTACCATTTGCTTGGGAGGTAGTTAGGTGTACATCTTCGCTTTTCGTTACGTAAACCCCAGAAGTAATAATGACGGAATTACTTCTGAAATCATCATAGTTAATGAAGCGCCTCGTTTTCCCAAGCTTGACCAAGTTTTACCGCAGGTAAATATGCGGTATTGTAGTTTTTTGACAATCCTGCAACTTTTAACCCTGTTTAAAAAACTACTGTCGCGCATACTTAATAGTTCAGTTAAGGATATGCAGCTCGCAGAATCTACTGAGCAGGGATTATTGCTTCAAAGAAACTAAGTATTGCTGGGTAAGTAAATTTGGATAGGAAATTATAAAGTTTAGAATAGAATTGAGATGCTGCAAATTGCGAAATTCAGAAAAATTGTTGCAAGAAGTTGAGAAAATTTGTATGTATTGCAACAGAGATACACGAATGACAACTCCAATAGTTGTTTGCCTATTAGGCAAGTAACTTTTATGGTTCCACTATGTTCATAATAGGTCTGAGTATCAACTCTGGGATTGAAACTTGATGATAATACATTGTAAAGTAGTGTGTGAGAAAAGGGAAGAGTAGAATAAAACCAAAGTGAAGATCTAGAAAAGTTTGGATTTAATCACAATTTTTTGGAATTTTTCCTCCGGGTATTGTAGAGTGGCAAAAGATTTTTTTCAAGTTGATAACACACGAATTGTTTATGTAGAGAGAGACTCAGAGTGTTACGGCCATCAGCCAATGGCAGTGTTGTAATTTAATGCACAAGGTTTTGTGCTCTTTTCAATTAATAATCATGAGATTTCGAGAACATTAAAAGGTCGACGAAATCTCCTAAGTTGTTTTTCAGATATCTTTTTACACTTTAGTTTATTCTACTCATAATTTTCAATATATAATATTGTATACGTAAATTTAGATATTATTATCATATTATTAGCCAGGTATATCTTCTGTTAACGTAACACAGAGGTACAGAATCGGAACAAGGAAACCCTGCGTCGGTGTAGAAATTTACTTCAGATAAATTTATCGTCGTAACACCAATCAGTAAACACTGATCTTGGGTTATAGCGTACAAATATATTAACTATAAACAACACATATTAATCTCCTTAACCCCTTTTTTTATAAGAAAGGATTCTAAACCTTTTCTGGTTGTTACTTAAATTTCAGTGGCACAAGAGTGAACTTTTTTCTTCGGTAATTCTACTGCGAATTTGTGTGTAACAGAGCTAGCGAACAAATACGTAATTAAAATTTGATGTCGTTTGATTATTAACTCTTTATGATTATTCTACTAGTAGACACTACACCTAATTTTATAAACGATAGATAATTGTAACTAGATAAGATTCTCGGGACCAAAGCTTAATGGTAACAAATCCAGTAAATAAGCTTTAATATGATTACCTTTATTATCAAACATAAAGATGGGAACGTTCGGACTAAATTCTCTGATGAACTGTCGACATATTCCACATGGAGTTATCGGTTCATCCTCTTGATCACTTGATATAGCGATTGCTTTGAACTTAGTATGGCATTCGAGCTAAATTGTCAGTAAGTACATCTTAAAATCGTATTTACTCGATTGGTTTCAAAAAAAGCGGTACTTACAATTGCTTTGGAAAGAGTGGTTCTTTCAGCACAAATGCTTCCACCATATGATGCATTTTCTATATTAGCACCGGATATTAATTCCCCTGTTTCTGTCACTACTGTACAACCGACTCTGAATATATCAGGAATTGTTAGTACTTCGATTCAAATTCCCATTTATTTTGTCGAGATATGCATACCTAAATTTTGAATATGGAGAATATGATAATGATTTAGCTGTAAATTGGAGTATCTTGTTAGTAAATTGATTGCAAAAGATTGGTGGGCGGATGGGGTGAACACGAACCTTTTAGAACTGCTTGTTTAAGTTGTTCAAAGTCTACATCTGAGAATTCTTTGTGATCTTTATAAATCTTCATCTTTTTATAGAAGGGAGAGGAGAAGAAGAAGAAGAATTAGAAAAGATGATCAACTTTTAAATTGATAAACATCACTTATCTATAAATTTGTTACTATTAAGAAAACAATGAGATATTTACAAATCACGTGCAACATTTTATTTTTTCAAATGAATAGATCTAAAAGTGTTCCCAATCAAATAATGAATGGCCCATATTTGGAAGTCCAATTTATACACAGAGCCGTGAGTAAATTGGAGAACGCTCACCAGAGATTGCTACCACTGTGGTGGTAGAAAGAAAAAGTTTCAGCAGTAACTTTATTTAGAATTTTATACAGAGAAGGACGTTGAAATGCATAACAAATAGTACCTAAAGGTTTATCAGAATCAGATTATAACAAGATCTGAAGTAGAATCAAATTATAATTATAATAAGTTTATCTAACTATCTCGATATTTCTATCTAAAATCGATTCAACTAATACGAGGGCAAAACTTACGTCGTACGAAATAACTAAATCTAATTTTTTTTTTTTTCACACATATTTCTTTATTAAATTTCGCTACATAACAAAATCAAAATTGGTTAGTCACATGATTTTGAGTTGAGTTTTTTTTTTTTTCAGTGTGAATGTGAAGAAGAGTGGCAATTCAAACAATTGAAAGTTCATCATTAATTAACCTGTCTTTGGTAAAGAACGATATATAACACCACTGAAATAATACAATGCTGACTTTGGAAGACTTGGAAAAGAATCAACCTGAAGATGATATGATAGATAGCGAAATCTTGAATTCTTCAACTGCTGATATAATCAATAGAACTAAATTATTAGATAATGACATTAAAGTAATGAGATCGGAATCTCAACGTTTAACTCATGAAAAGACCATGATGTTAGATAGAATAAAAGATAACCAGGAGAAAATTAATAATAATAAACAATTGCCTTATTTGGTTGGAAATGTGGTGGAATTATTGGATTTAGATGCTGAAAAGGAAGCTTCTGAACAAGGTGCAAATATCGATATTGACGCAGCCAGGGCAGGCAAATCTGCCGTCATCAAGACTTCAACAAGACAAACCATCTTCTTACCAATGATTGGTTTAGTAGACCCAACTACATTAAAACCAAACGATTTAATTGGGGTGAATAAAGATTCTTATCTTATATTAGATACATTACCTTCTGAATATGATTCACGTGTTAAAGCAATGGAAGTTGATGAAAAACCAACAGAAGATTATTCCGATATTGGTGGATTAGATAAACAAATTGAAGAATTGATTGAAGCAGTAGTATTACCAATGAAACAAGCAGAAAAATTTCAAACTTTAGGTATTAAACCTCCAAAGGGGGCCCTTATGTATGGACCTCCAGGTACTGGTAAGACATTATTAGCAAGAGCTTGTGCTGCACAATCTGGGGCTACCTTTTTGAAATTGGCTGCTCCTCAATTGGTTCAAATGTTTATTGGTGATGGTGCTAAATTAGTACGAGATGCGTTTGCATTAGCAAAAGAAAAGGCTCCTACAATTATATTCATTGATGAATTAGATGCAATTGGTACTAAGAGATTTGATTCTGATAAAAGTGGGGACAGAGAAGTTCAAAGAACAATGTTGGAATTATTGAATCAATTGGATGGGTTTGGATCTGATGATAGGGTTAAAGTGTTGGCTGCTACTAATAGAGTTGATACTTTAGATCCAGCGTTGTTGAGATCAGGTAGATTGGATAGAAAGATTGAATTCCCATTACCTTCTGAAGAAGCTAGAGAATCAGTATTGAAAATTCATGCTAGAAAACTTCATTGTGATAATAATTCTATAAATTGGAGAGAATTGGCAAGATCAACTGATGAATTTAATGGGGCTCAATTGAAGGCAGTAACGGTGGAAGCTGGTATGATTGCTTTAAGAAATGGGAAATCAATCATCAAACATGAAGATTTCGTAGAAGCAATTGGTGAAGTTCAAGCAAGAAAATCAAAATCTGTCAACTTCTATGCCTAAACTCAATTAATGTATACATGTATATTATATCTATATAAGATAGTACAACTCTCCCGTCTAAACCTGTTTAAGCGACTTCTTTAATTCCTCTCGTAACTTTTGCGAAAACTTATCTTGAGTATCATCGTCATCCCAATCTTCTTCCCATAAAGCATCTTGATTCACTTTTGAATCGGCCGACCAAGTAGAGTCTTCTGGGAAATCTTCAAATTCGTCATCCTCTTCCAATGTTTTTATCACCTTCTTTTCTTCTTCTTGGCCTGGTGTAGTAGTAGTTGTTGTTGCTGTGGTCGCTGTTGAGTTTGTTTCTGTTGATGACATGGTGTGGAGGTGTTTATGTTTATGGGTGGTGCTATCTTCTTCTTGGTTGAGCTTAAGAGAGTAGTTTATGTTTGCCACTTATTAAAAAAAAAACCAAAAATGCCCAAATGTCGTCAATGGAGACATTTAAATGAAAATCACGTGATCAAATCCATCATCAATTTTTTTCCAACTTTACTCATCTTAACCTTAACTAATATGTTAACCACTTAGTGAACAAATCCAAACAACCAACAGAGTTATAAACGTGTACTTATGAAGGAAGTGGTAGTAGATATTGCTCCTAAGTGCATTAAAGGGCTTGAATTTAGTGCACTCTCCGCCCGAGATATCATTGCTCAATCGGAAGTTGAAGTTCAAACTCGTGATTTATATGATTTGGAAAAGGGTAGAATCCCAAAGCCAAATGGGGCTCTAGATACAAAGATGGGTATTTCTTCAAATGCCCTGGAATGTGCTACTTGTCTGGGGAATTTAGCTTCTTGTCATGGTCATTTTGGTCATATTAGATTAGCCCTTCCAGTCTACCATGTAGGGTATTTCAAATCAATCATTCAAGTTTTACAATGTATTTGTAAGAATTGTTCGGCCATATTGTTAGATGAACCTACTAGAAGACAATTTTTATCCGATTTAAGAAAACCAAATATTGATAACCTTAGAAGAATGAAGATTTTAAGAAAAATTTTGGATCAATGTAAAAAACAAAGACGTTGTCTCAAATGCAATCATGTTAATGGGGTGGTTAAAAAAGCAGCTGCCGGTGCTGGTCCAGCCGCTTTCAAGATTGTTCATGATACTTTTAGATGGATAGGAAAGAAACCAACCCCAGAAAAGGAAATTTGGGATCAAGAATTCGATCAAGTTTTCGTTCGTAATCCAGAATTAGAGAAATTCGCCAAAAGAGTTAATGATGATCTTAACCCTTTGAAAGCATTGAATCTTTTTAAGCAAATATCAGCCGAAGATTGTGAATTGTTTGGGATCGATTCTGCAAGAGGTGGAAGACCAGAAATGTATATTTGGAGATATTTACCTGCACCTCCAGTTTGTATAAGACCATCGGTTATGATGGATGCTCAATCTAATGAAGATGATTTAACTGTGAAATTAACTGAAATTGTCTGGACTTCATCATTGATCAAGGCAGGTATTGAAAAGGGTATTTCTATTAATAATATGATGGAACAATGGGATTATCTTCAATTATCTGTCGCCATGTATATTAATTCCGATTCTGCCAATCCTGCATTATTACCATCGGCAGGAGGAGGATCTGGATCAAAATCTTCTAAACCAATTAGAGGTTTCTGTCAAAGATTAAAAGGTAAACAAGGTCGTTTTAGAGGTAATTTGCTGGGTAAAAGAGTTGATTTTTCCGGGAGAACAGTTATTTCCCCTGATCCTAATTTAAGAATTGATGAAGTTGCCGTTCCTGATAGAGTGGCTAAAGTCTTGACATATCCTGAGAAATGTACAAGATATAACCGAAAAAAATTACAACGATTGATCATGAATGGTCCTGATATTCATCCAGGGGCTAATTATCTCATGAAACAAGATGAATTGGCCAAAAGAAATTTGAGATTTGGTGATAGAGCAAAATTGGCTAAAAATTTGCAAATTGGTGATATTCTTGAACGTCATATTGAAGATGGTGATGTTGTTTTATTCAATAGACAACCTTCATTGCATAGATTATCTATTTTATCCCATTATGCTAAAATCCGTCCTTGGAGGACTTTCAGATTGAATGAATGTGTCTGTACGCCTTATAATGCCGATTTTGATGGGGATGAAATGAATTTACATGTTCCACAAACTGAAGAAGCAAGAGCTGAAGCAATCAATTTAATGGGTGTTAAAAATAATTTATTGACTCCAAAATCAGGTGAACCAATTATTGCCGCCACTCAAGATTTCATAACTGGTTCATATCTTATTTCTCATAAGGATTCCTTCTTTGATCGTGCCTCCCTTGGTCAATTACTTAGTATGATGTCGGATGCTAATATTCAATTTGATATCCCACCTCCAGCAATTTTCAAACCAGTAATGCTCTGGACTGGTAAGCAAGTCTTTTCGTTATTGATCAAGCCCAATAAGGATTCTCATGTTGTCATCAATGTTGATGCCAAAAACAAAACATTCATCCCACCAGCTAAGGGATTACCTAGTGAAATGTCTCCAAATGATGGGTTTGTTGTCATTAGAGGATCGAAAATATTGAGTGGGTTGATGGATAAATCAACTCTTGGTGATGGTAAGAAACATTCGGTATTTTATACCATTCTTCGAGATTATGGACCACGTGAAGCTGCCGAGGCTATGAATAGAATGGCTAAATTATGTGCTAGATACTTGGGTAATAGAGGGTTTTCAATTGGTATTAATGATGTTACTCCTGCATTTGAATTGAAGCAAAAGAAGGAATTGATGGTTGAAAAAGCATATTTGAAGTGTGATGAATTAATTGATTTATATAATAGAGGGAAATTAGAAACTCAACCTGGTTGTAATGAAGAACAAACTTTAGAAGCTAAGATTGGGGGTTTGTTATCTAAAGTCAGAGAAGAAGTCGGGGAAGTTTGTATTCGAGAACTTGATTCTCTTAACGCACCATTGATTATGGCAACCTGTGGTTCTAAAGGTTCGACATTAAATGTTTCCCAAATGGTGGCTGTTGTGGGTCAACAAATTATTTCTGGTCATCGTGTTCCTGATGGGTTCCAAGATAGATCATTACCTCATTTCACCAAAAATTCTAAAACTCCTCAATCTAAAGGTTTCGTTAGAAATTCTTTCTACAGTGGTTTGACTCCACCAGAATTTTTGTTCCACGCTATTTCAGGTAGAGAAGGGTTGGTTGATACTGCTGTCAAGACCGCCGAAACTGGTTATATGTCTAGAAGATTAATGAAATCTTTGGAAGATCTTTCTGCACAATATGACAACACGGTTCGTAATTCTTCCAATGGTATTGTTCAATTTACATATGGTGGGGATGGATTAGATCCTTATGATATGGAAGGTGATGCAAAACCTGTTAACTTTAATAGACAATGGGACCATGCATTTAATTTAACATATGATGCGAATGAACCTGGGTTATTACCTTATCAAGTCATGGAATTAGTTGATTATGTATTATCACCTTTAGAAAATAGATTGGTGAGATATGACAACTTGGGGAATGAGCTTACATTTGAGAATGAAAACAAGCTTGAGTATATTGATCAAAAGGATGCTGAAAGAGATTTCTATAAATCGATCCGTGAATTCATAGTGAAAAAGGCAGAACGTCTAGCAAGACTCCGAGAAACAAGAGGTTTAAAGGCATTTTTCTCCAAGCCTTCAGAGGATGCGATCATGACTGACGAAGATGCGGCAGATCTTGAATTGAATTCGGTTAATCAATTATTAAAACTTTCCTCAACTACAATTGAAAAGTTCTTGGAACAATGTCTCTATAAGTATTCGAGAGCAAGAGTTGAACCAGGTACTGCAGTTGGTGCGATTGGTGCACAGTCTATTGGTGAACCAGGTACCCAAATGACGTTGAAGACTTTCCATTTTGCTGGTGTCGCTTCCATGAATGTTACATTAGGGGTTCCTCGTATTAAAGAAATTATTAATGCTTCTAAAACTATCTCAACACCAATTATTAATTCTGTGTTGGTTAATGACGATGATGAGATTGCTGCTCGTGTGGCTAAAGGTAGAATTGAAAAAACACTTTTGGAAGACGTTGCATTTTTCATTGAAGATGTGTACAAGGATAACCTTGCATACTTATCCATTAAGATTGATTTAGAAACAATTGATAAATTACAATTAGAGTTGACAATAGATAATATTGTTCAAGCTATTCAAAACGCTCCAAAGTTGAAGATTTCACCAGGTGATGTTTCTGTTAGCGGGAAGGATAGAGTTAATGTTTTGGTCAATATTAGAGAGACTAAAGCAGAAAGCTTGAAAGCACAAACTGACAATAAGAATGCGTTATTCTTCAGAATGCAACAATTAAAGAGAGCATTGCCAGGTATTTGTATCAAGGGTTTGCCAAATATTTTCAGAGCTGTTATTAATATTAAAGATGATGGTAAGAAAGAATTGTTAGTTGAAGGGTATGGGTTGAAAGACGTTATGAGTACCGAAGGGGTGGTTGGTACCAAAACTACCACGAATCATGTCTTGGAAGTGTTTGAAATCTTGGGTATTGAAGCGGCAAGAAGTTCAATTATTAAGGAAATTGATTATACTATGAGTAATCACGGTATGAGTGTCGATCCTCGTCATATTCAATTATTAGGTGATGTCATGACATATAAGGGTGAAGTCTTGGGTATTACTAGATTTGGTTTAAGTAAAATGAGAGATTCAGTGTTACAATTGGCATCATTTGAAAAGACAACTGATCATTTATTTGATGCCGCATTCTTTATGAAGAATGATAAGATTGAAGGTGTGTCTGAATGTATTATTTTGGGTCAAACTATGAGTATAGGTACTGGTTCATTTAAGTTGGTCAAGTCATCCAACTATGATAAGAAGGTATTGAGAAGAAAACCTACGTTGTTTGAATCGTTTAGTGAAGCTGTTCCAACGGTTGGTTAGTTTCGTAAAGTATCATTAATAATATTTAGCGTTTAGAGAAGAGGATTGTTTGCAATTTTGGTTTAATTTTATAAAATGGTATTGTTAATGTCCATGACCCCCTCTCTGGTCGCTGTATATCGTGTAGGAACCTTGTAAAACACTCTTTGTAGATTAATTTGGAGAAGATCTGGTTATTTGGCTTTTTTCGCATCTATTAGTGGAATCGATATGTCCAAATTTGTTCTAAAACTAAAACTGAGCCAACGCATTCTTAAAAGGCTTCAACTTCCAACGAAATGATTTATTTGACAAAAATGGGTGTGCTATTGCCGTGCAACTTGGTTTGTGTTCATTTACGCCACTTGTGTTGGGGAACTCGATGTGTGCTCGTTTAAACTTTCTGTTAAAGGAAGCAATATCCAACATTTTTGAAATTTCTCTTCTTTTTCTTCAAGAGAATTTTCATCATAATGCATAATTACATCCCTTGATTCACGTTAAGCAGATCTGCCGAGGAGGCTACCTCGTGATATTAGAGCAAACTAAAGCTACAACATTGACAATATTCATTGAAAGCAAATCGAAATAAAGGGATAAAGAACAGGAAAGTTTGTTTAACATTGTAGAGGTAATCATTGAGACGTAGCTCCTAATTTTCAGCCCTCGCACGATTGTTACTGTAGAAATTATGATGGCTACCTCTCCTATATAAATAACAATGGGTGCTTCTAATCAACATCTCTTATCATCAAATTAGTACTGATGATTTAATTTTGACTGTCGTATAAAATGGTGCAACTTTTGAACAGCTTGTGTTGCTGGAATCAAATGGCAAAGCATACTTTGCAGTCCAAGATAGTTAAGAACTTCAACTTATATTCCTGCTTCTCCTGTCTTTGGGTTTATTACACTTCTTAGGCGATGTACAAACGGATCTCTGAGAAAGGTTTGAGTTATGCTGCATACCTAAAGTATTTTAGACGAAACACCTCGTAAAGGATTCCACTTGTAAATCGTTGTAACAAATGCCATTGAAATTGACGAACTAAACTGGTCATCTCTCATTAGTTTGAATAAATAAGGGAAACTCATTTTCTTCTTGCAAGTAAATTTCCGAATGGCATAAGGCATACCAAACGAATATTATCCCAAGATGATATTCAAAGCCCGAAACTTCACACCAAGAACAAGTTGTAAGGGTCTTGGTCAAATCGATTCTTGGCCTAAGGCGGCTATAGTTCAGTTGATGCATGGAGCTAGGAATTTTGGAATTACTGCACCAGTAAGTTAATCTTAATAATCTTGTTATTAAAACCATTAGAACCTTCTTCCACTTCATTTGTTGGATCGCAGTTTTCCCTTGGGTTCATTGGGGTGAAACGTTATAACGATTTATCCCTACTTTTGCTTTGTTCTGGGGTGCTATAAAAATTCTGAACAGTTTTAAGTTTTCTAAGTTATGAGTACCTTCGATTAATAAAACCCGTCGCTATTGGGTTTGAAATTGCTGTATTATGCAACTTGAGTTATAATTTTATATAGGAAAAAGGGATAATTTCACTGCGATACAACTGGTTCGCAGAGGGATTGCGCTGAAAACAGAACTTTGAGGACTACATACTCTGGTATGGAGTGAATTATTGAATTAGGTGCAACCTAAGTTTTATGGTTATTTTAACTTTTAATGACATGGCAATCTTATGTTGTCAATTATTTTGTAACTTCAAAGAGTTCTCTTACGCAATAAAATTCCATTGCATAAAATATAGACAAAATTATTAACTTATACTTCCATTGTGTTCGTAAAGGTAGGTTGAATAACATATAAATTTTAGCCAAATAAGAGTATTGTCACCCGTACATAAATAAAAAGCTAATACATTACAATAACATGATTTTAGAAACTGTCTATCTATCAAACCAAAAGTTTATCCAATTTTGTTGCCAATAATTGGATAGAGAACTTTAGAAAACAAACAATAATCATACCTACAACCAAAATTAGTGACAACATGAATACAGTGGGTATTTGAATCGAGATCAACTAGAAAGACAAAATCTAGAACCTGAAACCTTCTCATGTTTGAGGCGATCTCTTAAAACCATAAAAGTTCGATTTGAGTGGATAGTAATTTATTTTTTAAGAACTCAAATAATATTCTATTGTAATTTATCAAAAAATATTATTTAGAAATATTTTCTAAGCAATAAGATTTATTATTTAAGCAGAAAATGTAAAAAAAAATATAATTCCACTGTCGATTATCATCAAATCCGACCAATTATCCATCCAACATAAATGGCAATATAAATTCTAGATTAGAGCCGACATGCATCTGCCTTTGTTCTTAAGTTGAAGATAACCATGATACCAATATATGTATGGTTATATAGTTATTCTCGATAAAATTTAAAGTTTTTCAAATGGTTTGACTCACCGGTCACTTTCTAAGTCACACCAGTTTGATTGTTTGTGTGCCTCATTCGAACCCCACCGTAAAAATACAATGGGTTTTAGAATAAGAAATCCTGCTTCGAAGACCAGCTATATAAATACCTATGATTGTACTTGTGGAATATATCGCCAACTCTTGTCGGTATCATCTCCGAATTCATTCATTTCGTAAGGGTCCATTTAAAATTAATTCCCGAGGCTAATTCAATACTAAAAACAAAACAAACTATAGTCTCTACCCCCCAAAAAACCATTTTAAAGAAAAAAAGGAACAATTAATCGCGCCTTTCATTAAAAAATAGAAGCTTTTTTTTTCTTTTCGTTTGGCAGAATCGCAAAACGGTTAGATTTCAGATTCATCCACCCCCAAAGAGCAATCACTCAAGGGAAAGACCAGTTAAGTACCACACGCAACTCATCCCAGAGTTGTCGACACAACAAAAAGTTTGGTTGCTATTGAACATTTTGCATCCAAGTTAGACATTTCCCATTCATGTTTTGTTGGGTCTAACATACAGAAAACCAACATCGCATTTCCGTAACTACCAAGTTATACACTCATCTAGCGGATTAGAATTTGTTTTAACAGACCTTTCTCCGCAAAGCATTCCTTCATACAGAACCCATTTTTATATCGTATTAACAAATAGTACAATTAGGATTCACGTATGACCAGTTGGACATCATCAAACTGGACTGATAATAGTACGACAGAGGACGGCCCCAGGCCCACTCAGGCATCAACAACCAATGAAGTGCAAGGTTCTATACCGATGCAGCCGTCCACTTCTGATTCATATTCAACAAATAATGTTACATACTCACCAATGACTCAACCGTACCGACCTCCACCATCCTATCAACTAGCACCTGCCCCATCATGGACACAACTGCAACAACGAAGTACCTATATTTCCAATCAATCGTATCCCATGCAACCAACAATTTCGGATAGACTACAACCTTCTAGCTCTGTCACATATCCCCCATATCTAATGGGGGAACTCTTTTACACCCCAGAGTATTCTACCCAACCAAACTTGGCGACAAATCCAGGAGTACCGAGACAACAACAACAACAACAACTGCAGCAACAACAACAACAACAACCCCCAGCAATAATTCCTATTTCTTCACAACATCAGTATCCCCTGCAAGATTATGCAATGCAAAATCCTGCATCATCAGAACCTGCATGGGACCAATATGGGATGCCCCACACGCAACAGCCTGAATTTACTAGTGGGCATTTGACCTCACTAAAGACAAGTAAAACAAGTGGGAAAAGACTTAGTAAGGCAAGAAAAGCATCTATTGTAAGCAGCAGATCTAGTGGAAGCCCTGGAAGTAGTTATGCTGGTTCTCCTGGAGAGCAAAGACCAGTTAAAAAGAGATCTCGTATGGGTTGCTTAACTTGTCGACAGAGAAAGAAGAGATGTTGTGAGACAAGGCCAAGGTGTACCGAGTGTTCTCGTCTTGGATTGAAATGCACATGGCCAAAACCAGGTATGGAGCATAAAAATAAACCAAAGGTTGACAAGGATGAAGAAAATTATATTAATCATGAAATATACGGAAAGATAAAAGTCTTAAGAGGAATTGTTGAATACAAAACCAAATGATTGCATTTGTTAGATAGACTACTACCATTCCCCTAGAAATTAGTTGACAGTTTCATTTTTCGTCCATATATTCAATTGGGTTGAAGGACAACCTCCCCAATAAAAAGTTGCAAGTTTCCTATGTAATATTATTATTAACCTCGTTAGATGTAGATTAGTGTATAGTTTAATTTATAAGTGACATTAATAGCTTGATTTACCTTGTAAGCGTAACATTTGCTTATTGCCTAATTAGGAAGTCTACGATTGTTGTGCTTGTTTTTTTTTTGTTTGGTCGTTCCAATTTTTATTCAGAAGATTTAAAATACGTACCACGCAATTGAATTAAGTTGAACCAACAAATACATTGATAAACCAACCCATCCCATCCCATCCCATCCCATCTAGAGCTACTGCTGCTGCTGCTAACCATTTCAATGACATCCATTGACTCATCAAATTTGCGAAATAGGCAGATTGAAATCTTGGAGCATATGCTCCACTTAAATAAAGAAGGATCTGCTGACTTGACACTTGCTTCAAAGAGTGAAGAAATTATCTGGAAAGTTTTGGTGTTGGATAATAAATCAAGAGGTGTGATATCTTCAGTGTTACGAGTTAACGATTTGTTACGGTGTGGAATTACTGTCCATTCTTTGATTAATTCAAATAGATCTCCATTACCCGACGTTCCTGTTATCTACTTTGTTGAACCAACCATTGAGAACATATTGCACATTATTGAAGATCTCAATCATGACAACTATGATTCCTTCTATATAAACTTCACATCTTCAATAAATAGAGAGCTTCTAGAGGAATTTGCTAAGAAGGTCTCGGTTTCCGGTAAGTCGTATAAAATTAAACAAGTGTATGATCAATATCTTGACTTTATAGTCACCGAACCTAACTTGTTTTCATTGAATTTACCAAAGATTTTCACTACTTTTAATACCGCGGGAACTGGTGAAGATACTATTCATCAAGTAGTAGATAATATTGCTAAGGGTCTTCTTTCTACTATTATAGCCATGGACACGGTTCCCGTAATACGGGCACAACAACATGGCCCTGCTGAATTTGTCGCTACCCAATTGGATTTGAAATTGAGAGATTATTTAAGTAATTCAAGAAATATAGGGGCAGGAACTCAATCAATCCATCAAAGGCCAGTATTGGTATTATTGGATAGAAATTTCGATTTGACTTCGATGTTTTCTCATTCTTGGATATATCAATGTATGGTTAGTGATGTTTTCACATTGCAAAGAAATACTATTAAAATTAGAAAATATTCCAAGGAAACTCCAAATCCAACTATAAAGAGTTACGATGTTGATCCTAGGGATTTCTTTTGGAACAAATATTCCCAATTACCGTTCCCAGATGTTGTCGAAAATGCTGATGCTGAATTGAATGCGTATAAAAATGATGCAAAGGAAGTAACCAATAAAACAGGTATTAGTTCCTTAAATGATATTGATCCAAACGCGAATGACACTGCTAATATTCAACAAGCAGTTGAGAAATTACCCGAGTTGACCGCAAGGAAGGCAACTTTAGATATGCATATGGATATATTGGCTGCACTTATCAATGAGTTGCAAGCAAAGAACTTGGATAAATTTTTCGAAATTGAACAAAATGCAAATGATCCTAAAGAGTTGAAGGAATTCCTTGATGTATTGGCTACGGATAGCGAAAGAGATAGTTCTTTGGATAAGTTACGTACATTGATTATATTGACATTGATTGTGGATGTCAGTGCTGATTATATTTCCAAAGCCAAGCAAATGTTTTCTGATAAATATCCCGAAATCGATTTATCTGCGCTCGAATATATCCTCAAATTCAAAGAAAACTCAAAATTGGCCAATTTGACTTCTTTGAGTAGTACAACTCAAAAGAATTCTTATTCCAATGTCCCATCGAATATGAATTCGTCAGCACTTTTGAGTGGGTTATCTTCCAAGTTATATGGATTAACTGAAGGTAGAATTTCGGAAGGGTTAAGCTCAATTGCAACCAAAATAAAGAGTTTCATTCCAGAAAAGAAGTTATTGCCAATTACTAATATTGTAGAAGCAATCATGGAACCAAACAATGCATCTGCAAATTATGTCCAACTAACAGACGAATACTTGTATTTAGACCCTAAATCAAGAGGTGGTCATTCAAAGCCTCCTAGAAGACAATCCTATCAAGAAGCGTTTGTATTTGTTGTTGGTGGAGGTAATTATTTAGAGTACCAGAACTTACAGGAATGGGCTTCAGAACCAGGAAAAGGATCGAGAAAGGTTGTATATGGAAGTACGGACATTATTTCGCCAACAAGCTTCATAGAAGAATGTAACGAGTTGGGTAAAATCTAATTTTAGAAGTGTATATTTTACCATACTTAATTCTTCTTCTTCTTAGTTCATTTTTTACATAATACATCTTATTAGAAAAACTGTGATTATAGGACTAATAATACTCTAACTAAAGGAAGTTTTTATTTGATTCTAGAACCTTAATTGAACGACGAGAGTCTAAGAATAATAATTCACATTCTTCAATATCTTCAATGGTAATTTCAGAACGACCAGCTGTAGAACTGAGCACACCAGCTGGGGTCAATAGTTGTAACGCATAACGTAAAGAAATAGTAACGCCATGTTCAGATACTTTGTCTAAGGCTTCTGGGGTAAGAGATAATCCTTCCAAAGCTGCACGTTTAGAAACAATTGTCTTAATTTCTTCTTGGTTGTATGGTAATGTTCTCACAATCAAAAGCCTATCAATCAAATCTGGAGGACAACCATGTGGGGCTTTTCTGTCATCATCTGATCCCTTGACTGTAGTCAAACCTCTATTTGATGCCAATACAACAATTGGTGCAATTGTGCTTTCCAATGCCCTATTCAAATAAGTAAAGATTTCCATATCTAGCATATTGACTTCATCGATAAATAAAACACCAGGGATTAATTCAGCAACACCTTGATCGATATATTTCGAAACAACTTTGTTAACCTCGCTTCTTAATTTGTCAGTAATTTCAGTTTTGCGAGGCTTCAAAAGTTGACCCATCATGGATAAAACATCTTGACCACCCTGAGGTCTAGCGTTGGCAACATCCAAGTCGTGCAAAGTAACATCTTGAACTATTTCTTTCTTCTTATGAACTTCTCCTTTTGGTAAAGGGACATATTCTTCGGCTTCGAGATCAAATTCAGTGGCATATGCATCTGACCTACCTACTCTCTTGACGGCACCGGTATTTGCTTCAATATAAATAACATCACCAACAGTTACTCTTTCCTTTTGAATACTTTCATAAATGCTTGGGTCCAATCTGAGACTTTTGGTACCTTTTGCGGTTTTCAAACCCACAACCACATGACTGATAGTTTTGCCATATCCACCCAAAGGATTTTCGGCTTCTTCTGGGGTGAGATCAATTACTTCACCTTCATACACTTCTTTAATCTCCTTTATTCTTAATCCGATAGCTCTTCTAAAATTCTCCATTAAAGCGGAAGTTTTCTTAACTTCAGCTGAATAAAGTTCAGATCCAACAATAGGACAAAATGGAACTTTGGGACCCAATTCTTGAGAAATTGCTAATGCCAATGCTGTTTTCCCGGTAGCAGGAGGACCGGCTATCAAAATGGCCTTCCCAGACATCTTTTTCGATTTGATTAAGTCAACAATAATCCCACAAGCTTCTCTTGCATCGGTCTGTCCTACAAATCCACCTTCAACGTTCTTGGCTATTCCGTGTTCATTGAGTCCCAATCCTTTTATATGCGTATGTGCTGCTGTTCTGCTTTCTCTAGATTGCGCATCTTTAACCTCACTTATTTGTACCATGACTATACCAGTTAGTTAGAATGTGAATTTGGACTTGGATAGATGGTGAAGAAGGGAAAGTTTGGGTTTTGATGTTTTTTTTGTCGCCATTTTTTGAAAAATTCCATCTCTTCAATATGCAGGAATTAATGTGTAAACCTACCTCGGTTAACTCCGAAAGCTACAATACACATAACCAATTACAATATGAAAGATCTGGCTATTAGTCATTTAGGCTCGATAGAAACAAGAATGCATACAATAATAAATTAAACTACCTCTATACACTATCAACGCTATTCATATGCCTCATCGGGAATCTCTACTTCATCGTTAGGTTCTTTTGGTTCTTGTGCTTCACTCCACTGGGTCACATCATCGATATAACTTAATATTGTTTCGACAGACCGACTATCCTTAGTACAATCCAAAGGTAAGAACTGGACCATCCCAAAGTCATCAACCAAATTGGCAATCAATTTGTTTAATTTTGCAAATTTTGGATTAAAACTATCATCCTGTTTACTCAATAGTAATGGATCGGGATTCAAGAACTTCTTCAATTGTTTCTTATTGTATTCATCTTTAACTAAGTCTACTTTGGATAAGATGTTAATGTGAGGCAATTCTAACAAAATCATGGCTGACATTGCACTCAAGGCACCTGAAAAGAATTTGGAATTGTCAATGATGAAGGGGGCCTCTAATAAATACGTAGCACATAGGTTAAAATTAAGCGATTGTTGTAAATGCTTGACTATAGTTGGTAATACGGGAATATGGGTATACAATTCAATCTGCCCAGGACAATCAAATATCAAATATTCATCATTATATTCTCCAATCTCTTCATCTAACCAATCTAGATTGTTTAATAAGAATTCAAAACAATATATCAATCCACCATTAGGCCCTAATTGCATTTCTTCCATCACGTCTTGTAGAGATATCAAATCTCTAATATCTATGGTGAATTCATATTCGGTAGGTTCTGCAGCTGGATCAAGATTGACAATATGAGAACGACGTCCTACTGTTTGCATATAAGAAATTATGGAATTACAAAATGTAGATTTACCAGCACCTGCTGGACCTAATACCAATACACCTGTTCTCGACATGTTCTGCTCTCTTGTTAAAATTCAGGAGGTTTTAGCTGGAGACGCTGCTTCCTTCTTATATCTACTTCGAGATGACTAGAGAGTGTGTATAGACAAAAAAAAAACTGAGGTCGTGTACATTTGTCAAAAATGTATAATAAACTCTATAAACTCTATCGTCTACACCAACAATCATCATAATCATTTTCAATTTGTATCATAACATCAATGGAAACTCCTTGAAATATCCGTTCACATTGTCTTTTAATAAACGAGCTATTTTCTCCTCGGTAGATTTGGACATGAACATACCCATTCACCGAATTTGCTGAATTTGGCCAAAATCTTGGAGTTGTAAATGATCTTACACCCTTAATTTGGGTTATTTCATGTAAGGCACCTCTAATTTGATCCTCTTTCTTCTTCCCGATTTTTAAAAGTAAAGTAGATGCAGTTGATCTTATTAATGGAAGAGCAGAAATGAAAATCATCAAGGCAATAATTAGTGATGCAATTGGGTCAAATCCCTCCCATTGGAATATTCTCGTTAGGATAGTTGATATCACCACCCCAACTGACCCTAACGCATCTGCTAGAATATGTAAGAATATCCCTCTCATATTGTCGCTCATATGACCATGCTCATCGTGTTTGCTTACTTCCTTCTCAGTGTTGTGTGAATGAGAATGAGTAGAATCTTCATGTGGATTCTCCGAGTGGGAATGTGAATGTTCATGAGTATGCGAATGTCCATGTGAATGCAGATGCCCATGAGAATGCGAATGCCCATGGGCATGTCCATGATTAAATGCAAATATCCCGACCAAATTTACCAAAAGACCCAAAATAGAAACAATAATCAATTCATTGGTTTTCTGTAAATGGATAGGATTAAACAATCTTCCCACTGCCTCGAACATAATCGAACCGCTAATTCCAAACAATAATGTTCCATTGGTGAATCCGGCCAATATTTCAAAATTACGTAATCCAAATGGAAACTTACCATTGGGGTCGATTTCATATTTCGAAAGGATACCAGCAACAAGTCCTAATGCGAGTGACATACAATCAAGAGCCATATGAAGGGAATCGGAAAGTAGCCCAAGTGATTTTGAACGAAAAGAATAAAGAAATTGAATAAACATAAAACTCATATTGAGTAGCAAGAAATTAAAAATGGCTCGATTATCTTTATGATTGATTAATTGTTTTAAAATGGATGTTGGTTGCTTGTGGTCTTTGGTGGCAATAGCAGCCGATAATTGGGTTCGATGTTGGGGCTTTATCAATAGTGTCAATATACCGGTGATGATTTGTTCAAGCAGAACATTATTGCCTGAGATGATATATTCAAATATAGTGGATAAGGTTACCACTATCATTGGAGTGAATTTATTTTCCTTAAAATCAAACTCTTGCGATGCAATAATAAATACTGTCCAACTGGCAATATTTACACCGAGGATACTGAAGCTGATTTGGACGGGTTTATAAAACGCAAGAACAACACCTGTACATAATGTAATTCCAAATAAGCTTGATTTTGATACGCTAGTTAACATGAGGTTCAATGACGTCACCTTTGATTTTTTTGATAATAAATAGAATCCAAGTACAAGCAATACATAAGCTGAAATTATTTGAATTAATATTGCTTTGTCGTCTTTATGATTATAACAATCCCAAATGAATACCAATGGCGTATATAAACTCCAAGGGTTGAAGAAAAGCCCAAGGCAAACCAATGCTGCTCGAGTATGCGATAAAAATGATGATGAAAATTGAATCAAGAATGTACAAACAATCAAGTAAATAGTAATAGATGCCTTTGATCTTGAGATTGTAGTAGTGACTGTGGAAGTAATTTCTGGACTAGTGGCTCTCTTTGTGGGAACAAATAGGGATATTTTATTCAACAATGCAGCTATAAGGATAAATGTGGATGTTAGGAAGATGTTCAATAATATATTGTTATATATTTGTACTGAATGGATCCCAAATAAGATATTCAAGTGATGGGAAAGGAAAATTATCGGATAAGCCAGAAGTAAAGGTAGAGATCCCAAGAGCTTGGAAAATGATGAATCATCTTGGATTGGTGAAGCGGTATCACTCCTATCATTCCATTCCTTTACTGTAGATGCAAGTATGTATGGGATGTTCGGCGGTACCTCCTCATTAGCTGTATATGGACTATCCTTATACTGAGTAGTGTCCATTGTTAGATATGTGGGAACTTTAGCGTTGCTCTTTCTTTCTATACTTCTTGTTCGTCAATGTTCGTTTAATTGAAAATTGAAAAATTAGCCACACGAGAAAATTATCAAATGATTAAATCCTTTCATAGTCAAAGTGTTCGAATAATGTAGTTGTTAAAATACGGAAGTATTAATATTATTCTTAGATTTATAGTAACTTTCAGATCGAGAAGTATCTTGAGAAAGTGAATGATTGATTAAAATATAAAAATATAAACTAAAATAACTAAGCAGATTGACCTAGTTTTATACCTAAGAATCCTAGTTTGGATAACTTAGATGGATTGCTCCAGATATAAACATTCAACCCCGCAGATATGCTGGCTAAACCCCTTCAAATCGGAGGTTAAGATCCATGAAGTGGAGAAATATCTATAAGATATTCCTTTATCTTTAACCCGCATACCATTATCATAGCTAAACCTACCAACGGAGAAACCCTCGGAGAGATATAACTCCTTATCGTAGACCAATGGGATGAATTATCCGAATAATACTATAACCAATGCTAGTATAGCTACCTTGGATGTAACACAAAGCAAATTAACAATTGGAACAAAATGATAAGAGAACTACCGTCAAACACGATAGGGACAGGTTGCTTGGTTGGTTGGTTGATGGTATCGATCTAGAACCTTAGAAAGAAGTATGGGAAGGTTAAAATGAGTATTGACGATGGGGTGAGGGGGGAGAACATTATGTGTGACATCCCTGAAACATCCCCCCCTTGGTTGTTCTCTTCCTTCCTTCCTTGGCACATGTCTTGGTGTTAATACAAAAATCTATTTCTATATAATACTAATTAAATTGATTATAACAACGGTACTCTAATTACAAAACCCCCCATTGAATTATTGAGATTCATTGGTTGGTGGTGGTGGTGGTGCAATACCCATGGTGCTTATATATTGAACTGCATCATTTCTCATCTTTTCCTTCTTTTGTTTGGTCCAATGTAACTCCTTACTCATAATTTCAACAACCCCGTCAACAGCCGTCAACGCCTCTCTAGCATTCAAAAATGCCAATCTGGTTCTCCTAGCCAAGAAATCAACTGGGGTTCTAATATATTCATATTTAAGCGCATACTTCAATTCGGCAATTGTGAATGGTTCTTCGAATCTCTTGTAATTTAAATAATTTTCTTCTGTTGAAGCGGATTGTGAGGGATTAAATGACTTGGCACTAGCTAATGAGACTGGTAATTTGTTATAATCGTTTTCTTTATACAACTCCAAGACTATTGGAGACCTCGATCCGTAGTTGTTAGATAAGTGATCAGCCAATTTTAATGGAATTCTATATTCATGAATTAATCTTGCTGAATAGTTTTTGGAATAATCTTCACCACCAACTAAGATAATATTATTTGTTTGACAACTTTTGAATTGTTTACCGCCAAAATCAAAGTTGGAAACAACATGATCAACAGTTTCTTGTGCCATCTCACGATAAGTAGTCCATTTACCACCAGAAATAGTGACTAAACCAGATGCGGTTTGGTGGAGCAAGTGGGAACGAACAATACCTTCAGTAGAACCTTCGTGACCTTCAGTAACTGAGGAAGGATCCCTCACTAAAGGTCTGATACCAGACCAAGCTGATAAAACATCTTCTCTCTTAACTGGGAATGAAATGTATTTCTGTAATTCTTTCAAGATATCCTGAATTTCATCTTCGGTTGGTACTGGATGTTGAGGAACTTCCTTTAATGCAGTATCGGTAGTACCAGCAAGGACTTTACCTTGCCATGGTAAGAAGAACATTACACGACCATCGGAAGGAGAAGGGTCTAATAAACCAACTTCTTCAGAACAATAGAATTCAGGTAAAACAATGTGCACACCAGAGGAAGGAACGACCATTTTTGGTTTCCGTTGTTGGGTTGGAGGTAAACCTTGTGGGTGTTCATCCATTTCCAAGATTTTATCAGCAAAAGGCCCAGTTGCATTAACTATGGAAGTGGCTTTAATTTCATGGATTTCATTAGTTTCTAAATCTTTAGCCTTTACTCCAATAATTTTACCAGAATCGTCCTTCAATAATTGATTAACTTCAAAGTAATTCAAAACTGTTGCGCCATTTTCAATGGCGGTGATTGCCAAAGTAGAGTTCATTCTTGCGTCATTAAAAGTACCATCATGATAAATACAACTTGCCTTTAGATTGGAACTATCCAACATAGGAGCAATAGCAGTAGTAAGTTCCTTTGACAAAATTGTTGATGAACGTAAGTTTTGGAATCCGGCAAACCAATCATACATTTTGCAGCCAGCGAAAAAATAAGGAATCTGCCACCACGTGTATACTGGGATCATGATTGGTAACACACCACATAAATGAGGAGCAGTTCTTAACATATTAGCTCTTTCGTTCAACGCTTCAATTACGAGATCTAATTGGGCTTTGGATAAATGGAAAATAGCTTTTTCTAAATAACGAACACCACCATGGGCCATTTTTGTTGATTTGGAAGAAGTTCCTGATGCAAAATCTTCTTTCTCTAAAAGACAAACATTCATTCCTCGGGTAACTGCATCCAAAGCAGTACCAGTACCAACAGCACCACCTCCTATGACTAACATATCAAAATTTTTTGTTGATTTTAAATTTTGTACTAATGAGTCTCGAGATGGAGGATGAGGCAATGATTTTGTTAACGGTTTATATGAAGTAGATAATTCTGGTGGGTTAGCAGGTTTGACAAAATCCAAGTAGATGACAGTACCTCCGAGGATTGTACCCGTGGCAAGAGCAGTCTTTGCCAATACTGACTTTAATAATCTTGACATTCTACCTGTTAGTTGAAGGAAATCGTAAAAAATAACTTAAAGGAGTAAAAAGTTAAATGTCAGTTCAGATCAGATCAGTTTCAGTGTGAATTAATATGTATTATAGGAAACAAAGATAAAAGAATCTCCACATATATTTATTTATAGTTGATAGTGATGAATATTTAATGGAACATAAGTTAGTATTTATAACTTTTCATTTTAAGTTTGTGAGTGAACAAGTACAAAATGAACAATGTGTATGCGTTTTAGTTCAGTCATACATTTCCAGTTCTAAACTAAATATAAATTTAAAATTTAATTTAACCTTTTTATTTACTGTGGAACATCATCACCCACCTCTTCCTCCTACAACGGCCGCTTGTGAAAAAAAAAAAAAATATTTTTTATTTTTCATTTTTATTTCTCGGGAAGAAATTCACGTTTAATTTAATTAGGTTCTATTGTTCTTATTTCAATTCAATTCAGTTGAACGTTCAATTCTTACATGGTCACCTATCATTTCAGCAACTATTGCAACGGAATGTGGTGATCATATCATATAGAGCATAATGCGTCAATTAAATTTAAAAAACTTTATATTTCATCTATTTAAAATTGCTATCCATTCAGTTCTCAAAATACACTTGATTCTTCCACACTTCTACCAATCAATAAAATTTGTTAGTCCAATTAAACAAGGAAAAGATATATCCTCGCCTTCCCAATTCAGTAGTCGTGGTCTAAGTCTCTTTATAACTTGTCCATTCACGGGAGTTATGCCATTGGAAGGATTGGATATTAATGGGTTTTACTAATTAACAAATCATAGAAACTAATTTAATCTTCTGGTTGGTTAGATGATACATTGTTGTTACAGGGACAAAAAAACAAACAGATTTAACGGGTTTTTTTAACGTGATCCCCCGCCACTTAATTGCCCCTCCTTAAACAAAACTAAAAATGAACTAAGCTTGTTCTTCTTTCTGTTCTTCTTTCAAGGTACTATAAACATACACCTCGGATAATGTGAATTTGTAACTCAATTCAGTTACTATTCTTTTCAATTTTGTGTTTTACCAAAGTATTCTACTTAATTACATTTGGAATGAGATGGGGGCGGCACACCCTCCCCTTGAAATTAGTCAATTAAACATCTGTTAACCAAGAATACCGTACAATTGTGAAGGACAAAGAACAAAAGAACAATCGAATCTTCATTTTAGCCTACTGTTTGTACGCGCACCCCTCCTCTGGTATCAAACCAATTAAATCACATCTTTGAGAAAGTTGGAATTCACGATATGCATAGCCTAAATGGTGCATACATTTTTTTCTGGTTGATTATTAACGAACCGAATTAACCTCTGATTTTAAGTGAATATAAGCGACTGTTGTAATAAATTAGGCACAAAAGATGTAAACAATACTGTAAAAGACTTGTTAAGATCAGTTATGTTATTGGAAGGGGCCAATTCTGTAAATTATCTAAAAGAAATGAACGAATTTTGTAGAAAACAGGAATTGATATTGTCATTAAGTACTTGTTCAAAAGACAAAATAACCGGTCCCAGATTCTGCAAACTTCTTGTATGGAGGGAAACCGATCTATCATTGTCTTTTAAACTCCAATTAATGTTTCTTCATCCTACGGCAACCAAAAACATATAGAGAGTAACCTAATATTTCTTGCTTTTTGGAAGTATGGCATGATTTACTATAATTGATCCATATTGGGGGTGAACCCATCCGAATTAAGTAAATGCTAATGATTCTTTGTTATGTTCTAAAAAAAATTACTCGAAGAGGTTTATTTTCACAACTTGCCTATCGAAAATCAATCTTAACCAGGATAATGTGTTTTCTAGTAAAATTCTAGCGAAAATCCACCATAAGACCCCGCCAAAAACGGACAGCTCATAAAACTGTTCAAACAAATCAAACATATACCTGGATGAAAAATTGTTACTATAATATCTAATTACACTGTAATGTGATTGGGAATATGGACATGAGATGTTCAAGTAGTGGAACTCCATTATTTGGAGACCAAATATTTTTCACCGGGGGTCGTGTAAAAATACTCCAAAAAAACACGTCAATCTTAGTCCCTGTAAAAAGGACCCCCTCCTGTCCTACTTTAGCAGTTTACCTCCTGTTTATGGCTCATCAACATTCATCGAATGGATCATGAGTAAAAACATATCAGGTTTGGATGGTTTATCCAACCTCAATGGCAATCAATTGACACGTCGAAGAAATAAAGCCCAACCCAACGCTCAAGATTCCCCACCCCATGAAACGGACCTCCAAGAAATAATAGAAAAGACTCAGAATTTAACTATCGATACATCAGACCGTATTAACCAACTATATCCATTATTCATCAAGTATATTAATCCATTAATTCTTACTGCGTTGTCTGCCTATGTTCGGTTATATCGAATTGAAGTAGCAAATCGAGTTGTTTGGGATGAAGCCCATTTTGGAAAGTTTGGTTCTCATTACTTGCAACATGAATTCTATTTCGATGTTCATCCTCCGTTAGGAAAACTCTTAGTGGGTCTTTCTGGATATTTAGCTGGTTATGATGGAAAATTTGAATTTGATAGTGGCAATGATTATCCAGAAAATGTCAATTATGTTGCCATGAGAATATTCAATTGTATATTTGGGATTCTTTGTACTCCATTGGCATATAGAACTTCCTTTTTATTGGGATTCAATCAATTAACTTGTTGGTTTATATCTTTACTGGTGGTTTTTGAAATGCTTTCATTAACCTTATCCAAATTCATCCTTTTAGATTCAATGTTGCTTTTTTTTACAGTATTTGCATTCTTTTGCTTGAGTAATCTTCATGTTTTAAGAGTACAAGATAGATTAGTATCAGTAAAAGGTATCAAGTGGCTTTTTATAACTGGGATTTCTATTGGTTGTGTATGTTCGGTGAAATGGGTTGGTTTGTTTGTCACTTTACTAATCGGGATTTATATCATCTACGATTTACTACTAAAATTTTATCAAACAATGTCGAATGAACATCAAATAACCTGGAGGGAATACATTGCTCACTGGACTGTTAGAATCGTAACATTAATCATAATACCAATAGTCATATATATGTCAGTTTTCAAGGTTCATTTTGCAGTTTTAAATCATACTGGCCCCGATGATGGTTCTATTTCAACATTATTACAAGCTTCGTTACATGGCAATAACCTAAACTCAGGACCACGAACAGTTTTATATGGCTCTTTGGTATCAATGAGATCTCAAGGGTTATCTCCGAATTTATTACATTCACATGCTCATGTTTATCCAGAAGGTTCTGGCGAACAACAAGTTACGACATATGGATTTAAAGATGAAAACAATGACTTTGTTTTTGAATTTGACATTGACCTGGGAAAACTAGCAAATGAATGTTTATCATCAAACGCAGAGGCCCATGATTGTAAGCATGCATTGAAGGATGGACAAACAATTAGATTACGTCACAATGTTACTGGCTTATACTTGCATCCTAATTCGCTTCCTTCTCCCGTTTCCAAAACCCATTATGAAGTTTCATGTTTTGGAAATATAAACACTAACGATTTTAGGGATGAATGGATAATAGAAATTCAATCCCAGGAGAAGTCACCCTCTCCTTTCTTTTCAAACGAAACTTTGGATGAAATACATCCAGTATCAACCAATTTTAGATTAAAGCATAAACAGCTTGGATGTTATCTTGCTACAACTGGATATTCGTACCCAGCATGGGGGTTTAACCAAGGAGAAGTAGTTTGTAAATATGCACACTTTGCGCAGGATAAGAATACGTGGTGGAATGTTGAAAAGCACGTCAACCTCCATATAGAAGACCCCGCAAATGAATACGTCCCACCGCAACCAAAATTCTGGAAAGAGTTTGTATTATTGAATTATGGAATGATGGCGTCCAACAATGCCCTAGTACCTGACGCAGATCGATTTGATGTCCTTAGTTCAGAATGGTGGGAATGGCCAATTTTGAGAACGGGGTTGCGCATGTGTAGTTGGGGCGCTGATGATTTAAAATTTTTCCTAATGGGGAACCCATTTGTGACATGGTTCTCATCTGTCTCGTTGGTGATATTCTTGATTTATTTGTTAAATGTGGCATTTTTGTATCAAAGACAACAAATTGAATTTAATTTGTTTGGATCTAGATGGAATAACTTAATTGGACAAGGGATGTTGCCTTTTGTAGGTTGGTGTCTTCATTATTTCCCGTTTATTCTTATGGGTAGAGTTACGTATCTCCATCATTATGTTCCTGCTTTATATTTTGGTATTTTTGTTAGTGGGTTCATTGTTGAGAGAATACATGGGAGTGTTCCTAAAGCTGCAGGGTATTCGTTGTATCTCTTGTTGTATTTGGGGGTCATAGGAACGTTTTGGCATTTTAGGGTATTTTCTTTTGGAATGGAAGGTTCATCGAAGAATTATGAGAATTTGCGACTTCTTGACTCATGGAAGGTCTAGCGAATTGAAGTACGTACTGATATTAATTGTTTATGTATGGACAGAGCAAAAATAGGTTGCACTTTTACATATCGTTTTAGCATTCTTTGAATTTCAGCCTTGGCTGGAGTCTTTGTTATATTTCCTTGAAATGCCATCGAATCAGATGATACAACTCTTGTTATACTGTTCGTCTCTTAGGTAATTATGCCGATGATTTTCTACATAGATATTTATGCTTTCTGACCAAATCCACCGTTTTCAAGTATTGCAATATCTGACCGAATCTACATTTCGTTGCGCTACTTTTCTTGTCCATTAACTTTTCAAGAAAAGTACTTGAGCAATAAATGGTATTTCCGACCTTTAAACCAGTAGATTCAAAAAATACTCAGTTACGTGGGGTCACAATCAAATTGTGGACCTTGGATGGATAAGAAGGGTGAAAGTGAAAAGGCCAAGAACAAAGGTATTCCAGGTACCCCACGTGATGGTTCATCAATTCAATTACAGGGGATAATGAAGAGTGCTTTGAGATTTGTCAATAAACTCCATGCTGATGGTAAGTTTGAATATAAGGAAGCAAAGAAGAACGATGGAACAACCATTTCACTTAAGTATTGGGAACAATTGATTCAAAATAACTTTGAAAAAATGTTTCTATATTCCAGCCGATTCTAAAGATGATAAGTATTTTAACGTTGATTCATCCTTGATTCAAAGAAGAGGGATTTACAAAGATTTATACAAATCCGGCAAACCATATGAAGATTATCAATTAAGACCAAACTTTGCAATTGCGATGTGTGCAGCTCCACAATTATTCAGTTCTGATGAAGAATTGGGTGCATTAAGACTTGCTGATAAAGTTATTCGTGGTCCTGTTGGTATGAGAGTGTTAGATCCAGATGATTGGAACTATCATCCATATTACAGCAATAGTGAAGACAGTGAAAATTTTGCTACTTCCAACGGTAGGAATTATCATCAAGGACCAGAATGGGTTTGGAACCTTGGTTATTTCGTAAGAGCATTTTTTATTGTTTCATTTTATTGAAGATGAGCATTGTCACACGAAGTCTGGTGATCCTTCCGATAAGATCTTAACTGTAGTACGTGCAAGATTACATGGAGCTAATAAATGGATCAAAGAAAGTCCATGGGCTGGTTTAACTGAGTTAACTAATAAATATGGAGAAATATGTCATGATTCTTACCCAACTCAAGCTTGGGTTCTTGCTTGTTGGATTTCTTGTATCCGAGGATAGTTTCAAAGTAAGGGTGGGTAAAGTTTTTTGGAAAATTGTCTAAAGCAAAACTTAAGTATCCTGATGGTGTGGATAAGTTTCCTAGGTTTAATTTGGGATATGGAGCTCATCATTCGGACCAACAGTGTGACCTTTGTGGGCTCATGATTATGGGACCTTAGTTTGTGAATCACATCTATTGTAAATGTCCCATTACGAATTCTATTTGGCACGGGTGTCGTCCCACCCATCTTTCAAGAAAATTACGCCTGTTGATCTGCAATCCTACTTTCTCTTATGACCAAATGTGTCTATTGAAGCAATACCTGAAATTGGTAGAGAAATTTTTGTATTTTCGACGACATCGGGGGAAGAGTGTGGTGCTTACAGCCATTTTTGTTCAAAGGTGGGTATCGTACGCTCTTCCTACTTTATCTAACTATTGTCACTCATTATGATTGCTATTTACATTGATTACAGAGGTTTTTCTTACTATGCTGGTTTTCCTCTATTATTATATGTATATCCAATCTCAGGGAAAAATTGTTGTGTAAGAATGTCATCCATTCTTGACTATTTGTTGTTACCAACGAATTTACGTAGTTGCTAGTAAGAGAAGTGCGAAAGTGAGAATGTCCTTTTCATTTGCATCACTTGGCGACTAGGAAGAAGTGTAATCAATCCCACATGGTGGTGCTATATAAATTAGTTTTATTTCTGTAATAAGAACTGGCACGTGCAGTTTTCACACGATTGGAATGAATTTTTTTGTTGTAGTAATTTACTATGTAGAACCCAACAATAAAACAAGAAAACAATAACTGACAAACTAAGTAGCAGTTGAATCACAAAAAATCTTAATTTTGTACTTACATAATCAAACAGTCACGATCTCTTATCAAACCAAACGGAAATGAAATAACTAACCATTTTATTGGTGACATAAATAAATATTTATATTATTGCTCTTTTTCTTCAACCTACAAATACACAGCATAACTATTGATGTACTAATAATTCTTGGACCATGTCTACAATTTTACCAAATCCTCTAACTGATTCAACAGCAATGCAGGAGACAACTTCTTCAAAGAGTTCCATTGTAACACTAACTTCAACAACTAGTGCGGAAGATAATTTATATGATGGCTATACCTCCAGTGCATCTTCCATAGTCTCAGCACCGAATACTCCAAATTTGACAACGATAGATTCAGCCAATGGGGTTCCCTTTATCGATTTATCCAAATTATTGTTTGCTAACGATTTTGATTTTGGGTTGAATAATGACAACAATATTAAGAAAAAGTTTGACACAATTAAATCAAAAACTAAATCCAAATTAATTAAGTATCAAAATGCTAAAGAACTACAAGATTTATTCAATGAAAAGCTTAGTAGATTTGACACAAGAATTCATCGTAATTTACAAAGTTCTGCCACGGAAAAGCTATTTTATGCCTTATCAATCTTTATTATTGCTGCTTCAGGATTTGTAATTGGTAAGTATCCAAAATATTTCCCCCATTTCCATACTGCAATCTTTATAATTTTGATGCCCATTAGATTTTATTCTTATTTCAAATTATCATTTCAATATTATTTGGCTGATTTATGTTATTACGTCAATGTTTTATTAATGTTATTTATTTGGGTATTTCCTCAATCTCCAAGGTTATTCGTATCGGTATTTTCATTATCATTAGGTACTTTATCCTTTGCTGTAATCACCTGGAGGAATTCATTAGTTCTACATTCGATTGATAAGACTACATCGTCATTTATTCATATTATGCCTCCAGTAACCATGTTTGTAATGGTACATGAACTACCGGCAGAATATGTATTACAAAGATATCCTGGAATAGCTGCAATTGATAACTGGAATTTTATGTCGTCAATATTTTACACTTCTATTTACTATACCATATGGCAAGTGTCATATCATTATTTCATATCAATAAGGAAACATGAACAGATTAAAAAGGGTAAAGTGACTTCATTCCTGTATTTGCGTAAAAAGAATCGAACAACTCCATTGGGTAAATTTGTGAATTCTTTGCCATATGTTTGGTTGCAAACATTGGCATTCACATTAATTCAATTTGTATATCAATTACTTACTATGTCATTTTGTCCAATTTGGTTTAAATATAAACATGCGTGCGGGTGTTTTGTTACATTCATCTTTATTTGGGCTAGTTATAATGGTGCTACTTATTATGTGGATATTTTTGGCAAACGATTAGAGAAGGAAGTTGCTAAACTAAAGCAAGAAATTGTTAATTTACAAGAAGAAAACTTTAAATTGCAAACAAATAAGCCAAAAGACATTGCTAGTGTTTTACATGAACCAATTGCCATCAGTGACTAGTTAATCCTTTGTTCTATGTATATTCAATTCTATTTAACCCTCTCGAAACTTAGAAAAGAGCTTAACGTTTAGCTGCTTTGATTAGTATTCCTCGTCATTTCCAAAGGTGGCCGCGGAATTGGTTTGATAGGGATCTAAAACTTTCACATTGAGTGACGAATTGCTACCGAATTCTAAATCCAAACACTACTCAAGCGATTGACGTCGTTGGACATAGACAGGCTTGTCAATTTTTAGATTATAATTGCATCATTTAGATATTTTATATTGCTTTACATTCAAAAATAGAATACCAGTAGACAGTAGATTAAAGGGGAATTTTTACAAATATCCTGTTAGTTCAATGAAAAGAATAACCTAGTACCGAGATTTGTTGGATGCAAAGTGTCATTCCCACTTTCTCAAAATTGATTCAGTTAAATCAGTAGTTGGTTGTATCCGTCACATACCTTATAGCGACTCCACAACAGGTAGGAACGAGTTAAGTTTGATGATCAATTGTAGGGTTGTAGAGGAAAGAACTCATTGAATGTTAGGCTTTGACTTTGGATGGTCAACCAGATTGATTTATTGCCAGAACTTGTCGGGTATTTGTGATGGATATAAGCGAAACCTGGAATAGCATTGGCTCCTAGTAGGAGTCGTATTTTAATTTCTTGGGTGATCAACCAAACTATGGTTCTTAATTTGGATGGATCAATCAATAGGGGCGCGATATTATCCTCTGTCTTAAAAAAAAATAGGCGGCACGTGACAAATTTACACGTGACAAATCAACGTAGCAGATTTTAACATATTTCCGGGTAATGTTAAGCACTGCTACATTAACAGAGTTTTCCAACAAAAAATTTTCCGTTTAATATGATAAATTTTTTCCACTAATTGAAGACAACAAGTAGAGGAATCTACAAATACACGGGTCATGTTCAAGTCAGCTGTAGCTCCTTTCTCGATAATAAGAAGAGGGTTAACCACTCGTTCTAGAATCTTAAATAGGGCTGCTGCATCGGGATCGAAAACTGCAGCTCCCATTGAAAACAACGCAACATCTAAAACCGAAGAACATATCAACTTATTATCCAAATATTACAATGCTGAATTGTTAAAATCAATTCAAATCACTGAATCTTTAGTTGATCCTGAAGAATATTTAAGTTTGAAAGTAAACAAGAGATCTAAGTCTAAGCTTGCTCCAAATGAATCCGATGATATATACGCCAAAAATGATCCAGTTTGGGAAGCACCTATACTATATCCAAATCAAGGGACCGGTAGAACACCATATCCTGAAATACCACAAATTCATAATCCAGATAGAGCAGATTTGAAATTACGTTTTGACGGAGCTAAACAAATTGCAAACAAAGCTGGCCCAACTGGGATTAGAAAATCAAGAGAAATTGCCCAAGAATTAGCTGAATTGACAGGATTGGAGTTCGGCTATTTGAGAAACTTGTATGTACGTCCATTAGTTATGAAGCGTGTTTCTTGTAAGACCTCCAAGGGGAATATTCCAAATTTCTTTGTGTTGACCGTAGTGGGTGATAGAAGGGGGACTGTTGGCTTAGGATTGGGGAAATCTAGGGATGGTATTCGTACTGCTGCCTCTAAGGCACATTGGAATGCTATTAAGAACCTTACGCCAATTGCAAGATATGAAGATAGAACTATTTTAGGTTCTATTGATTATAAATTCCATGCATGTAAATTAGAATTTAGATCTGCACCAGCTGGGTTTGGTCTTAGAGTTAATAGAAATGTATTTGAAATTTGTCAAGCTGCTGGAATCAAAGATTTAGGTGGAAAGGTTTATCGTTCAAGAAATCCACTTATGGTTGCTCAAGGTTTTGTGGAAGCATTGACTAGACAAAGGCCAATTGAAGAAGTTGCTGCTAGTAGAGGGAAGAAGATTGTTGATTTAAGAAAGGTTTATTATTCTAGTTAGTGCTTTGTATGTATATATATCTATTAGTAGTTATTGAATTCTCTGTAAATATAACTTAATTACTTACTTATAATTGTGACATAATCGTAAATGGTTGGCTGAATAGTAATTAGTTATTTCAGTTCATAATTAACTAGGATTTGGGTAATAGTTGGAAGTATATCACATGCTGTGCGACTTTCTGTTATCCAGATTTAGTGATTCATTTTTTTACTTTACAACCCTAAACGAGTGGCAATAAATTAATTAATTTTATCTGACTACTAATTAATTAATTACTATGGATGGAAATAAACGTCAAGTTAACTATTAAGCAAAGCATTAACAAAAAAAACTTTTAAGTTAAGTTAGTGAATTAATTAATTAATTAAGTAGACAGTAAGAAGTTTATTATTATCACAAACCAAATAAAATTATTCCAACTTGGATTATTTAATAGCCCTATTCCATTTTCCATCAACTTTACTCACTAGTGCCATAATTGAATCATTCTCATCGGAAAAGAATACTAGAAGTATACGGAAATATAAAATAATAAGTGAATCTTTCTCTTCTTACAAGATATTGATACTTCCAAACCCCATCATTGCACGATTTACTATTTATAATGGTAGTAGACACAATTTATTATGATTTACTTTCAATCAAACCAGATGCGACCTCATTAGAAATTAAAAAAGCTTATAGAAAAGCAGCAATTAGGCTACACCCGGATAAAAACCCTGATGATCCAACTGCTGCTGGCAAATTTCAAGAAATTGGTGAGGCATATCAAGTACTTTCAGATGAAACACTTCGAAATAAGTATGATAAATTTGGAAAGCAAGAAAGTATTCCAACTGAAGGCTTTGAAGATCCCGCTGAATTCTTTACCATGATATTTGGTGGTGAAGCATTTAAGGATTGGATTGGTGAATTGAGTTTATTGCTGGAATTGTCAAAATCGGCTGAATTGGCAGGATATACTGAAGCCGAGGAAAAGAAATCATCTGAGAAGAATAATAGAAAATCGGAAGAAACTGCGAGAAGCCGTCCTGATTCTCGTGATACTCATGGTGAACATGAAGGAAGTAACGGCACATCTAGGTATCAAAATGAATCCAAATTATTGTCACATACAGCACATGACCCAAGTAATGATATAACTAAAAAAGAACAAACTGAGGAAGAAAAACGTAAGCAAGAATTGGAAAAGTTTGAAGAAGAATGTAGACTTAAAAAAATTGAAACAAGAAAAGAATTGTTAAAGAAATTGGTTGAAAAATTATCTTTATATACAGAAACGGATATGAAAGATGATATAGCAGAATCTTTTAAAGAAAAAATTAGATATGAAGCCGAATCTTTGAAGATGGAAAGTTTTGGTTTAGAGATCTTACATACAGTTGGCTCCATATACAAGACAAAATCAAAAATCTTTTTAAAGAACCAAACCTTCTTTGGTTGGGGCGGATTGTGGTGGTCAGTGAAAGAAAAAGGTGGTGTAGTTAAGGATACTTTCAAGACAGTTTCTTCTGCATTAGATGCACAGCGTACTATGGAGGAATATTCACAAATGCAATTAGATAATGAGTATCATGCAAAGAAGGAAGCTGAAGAAGAAGAAGCAAAGAAAAAAAAAGAGGAAGACCTTAAAACTCGTACCAACAACTCAGTTACATCTGAAGAAGAATTAGCTAAACTCGAACATGAGTTGGAACAAGTCAAACAGGAAATAAAAGAACAGCGTGAAGAACAAACAAATCATTCCGAAGACAAAGAAAAGGCTAAGATCCCGAATAAACATACCCCTGAAGAATTGGCAGAAATGGAAAAGTATTTAATGGGGAAAGTTTTGGCAGCTGCGTGGTCGGGATCGAGATTTGAAATTCAAGCTACTGTTCGTGGGGTTTGTGATGCCCTTTTGGACGATAAGGAAGTCCCATTGCAAAAAAGAGTCTCAAGAGCTAAAGCTTTACGATTGATTGGGGAGGTGTTTAGTTCCGTAACAAGAACGGAAGCGGAAGATGAAGAAGCAAGGGTCTTTGAACAATTGGTGGCTGAAGCTAGTCAAAAGAGAGATAGGAAGAAGAAACCACAAAACGAGTCTCCTTCCCAAACACATGAAACCACTAGTGCAGAAGCTGGGGCAATTTAGATAGACTCCACCACCTCTGTCCTTGTTTTATTCGCTCTTTTCAACTGTTGGTAGAGCACTTATACAACACAGTAATAGACTAATACAGTCATATATATAGTCGTATTTACAATAATTTAAGGCATTTTAGTCAGTTTTGTAATAGGCATTCCCTCACCGGTCCATTCAACTTCCATCCACTTCAGTAAAGGGCACCGAAAAAAAAAATTATTCCGATCTTTGCCAACCCCCCACAAAAATTCTGAAACATTTTACACCGGCTAGTTAATTCCTCTCAACTCTTATCCTTCAAGCCCAATCGGACCATTAACCAAGAATGAGTGCTGAATTGATTAAGAAAATAAGCCAAAGATCACATGAATTGGATCCTTGCACCAAATCCAACTATTCCAACTTCGATGTCAAACACACTGACTTATCCTTGTCAGTATCTTTCGAAACAGAAACCTTAGACGGGTCTGTTGGATATATACTCTTTAACAAGGATGGGTCCAATGAAGTTGTTCTTGACACTTCATTCTTGGATATTTGTGTAGTTAAAGTTAACAACAGCGTTGTTGAGTATGAACTAGGTGAATTGTCAATTTATGGTAGGGCATTGCATATTCCTATTGATGCCAACGACAACGATGTCCATATCCTGATAGAATTTAAAACAACCGATAAATGTACTGCAATTCAGTTCATCCAAGGTGATACAGGTCCATACATCTTTTCTCAATGTCAAGCTATCCATGCTAGAAGTTTATTCCCATGTTTTGATACTCCAGCAGTTAAGTCACCATATAAATTCACAGCTAAATCCCCATCAGTATGTACAATGTCAGGAAGACCGCAACCAAGCACAATCAAGGATACTTATTTCTTTGATCAACCAATCCCAATTCCATCATATTTAGTTTCCATAACTTCGGGAAACCTTAAGAAAGCCCCTATCGGACCTAGGTCAGATGTTTACAGTGAAGAACCAACTCTTAAGGATTGTCAATGGGAATTTGAGAAAGATATGGAAAATTTCATTCAAATTGCTGAAAAACTAGTGTTTGAATATGAATGGGAACGTTTTGATTCTTTGGTATTACCTTCAAGTTTCCCATACGGAGGTATGGAAATTCCAAATATGACTCAATTGACTCCAACTTTGATAAGTAAGGATCGAACCCAGACCAAAGTTATGGCGCATGAATTGGCTCATTCTTGGTCAGGAAATTTGGTGACTAATTGTTCTTGGGAACACTTTTGGTTGAATGAAGGTTGGACTGTTTATTTGGAAAGAAGAATCGTGGGTGCCATTGCAGCAGCTGAGGCTAAGGCTGTGGGAAAGCCTAATCCTGAGCAATATGGTGAACAAGTTAGACATTTTAATATGATTAATGGTTGGAATGGATTGGTTGATTCTGTCAATACCATGGATCCAAAATTTACTTCGTTGGTTTGGGACTTAAAAAACCAAGATCCTGATGATGCGTTTTCCAGAATTCCCTACGAAAAGGGGTTTAATTTCTTATTTCACCTTGAATGTAAATTAGGTGGTTTGAAGGAGTTTGATCCATTCATTAAACATTATTTTAAGAAATTTAGATATACGTCTTTGAATTCTGCACAATTCGTAGAGACGTTATACAGCTTTTACGAACCATTGGGTAAGGCTGGTATTTTAAATAGAATTGATTGGGATACTTGGTTGTTTGGTGTTGGATTACCAGAGCATCCAAGTTTTGACACAACATTAGCTGATCAAGTTTTTGAATACGTTGAAAAATGGGTTGATATAATTCAAAAGGGAGGCGACATTTCACAATTCTCCGAAGCTGATTTGAAAAATTTTGAAGGTGAACAAGAAATGTTGTTCTTGGAAACCTTAACTGAAAGATTTAAAAAGATGGATGTTACTCCTGATTTGATCAGAAAGTTGTCTGGATTGTATCCCAAATATAGCAAGAGTGCAAATGGAGAATTCATTTCTCGTTGGAATGAACTCTTGATTACCTTTGGAGAATACCAGTCGAATGAATCCGTGGTTCAAAGATTTGCTGATTGGTTAGGATCAGTTGGGCGTATGAAATATGTCAGACCAGGTTATAAGTTGTTGATTTCTGGTGTTAGCCTTAGTTTTGCCATTGAAACTTTCAAGAGATTTGAAAATAATTATCACCCTATTTGTAAAACAATGGTTAAGAAAGATTTGGGATTGGATGTATAGAGCAGGGATTCGAATTCATAAATGTCTGTAGAATGGTTTGATTTGTAACTTTCTGGATCAAGTTTAGCTAATGCATTTTTGATTGAGAAATTAGTCACTTATTTAAGAGTTATTCGTAATATTCGTGAAAACAACTAAATAACATAAAATGTGAAATTGATTGAGTTTATTAAAAATCGCGCAATTAATTGAACTAATCTATTAATCTTAACTTCGGTATCCGTAAATGTAAACTAATCTTGCATAAATAGAGGTCTTTGAAACTAGATCCATTTCCGTTTTGCATATTCTAAAGTCAGAGGAGACAACTCCCGCTGACATTTATCTAGGGTAAATGAGTGGAAAATTGTTGTAAAATTCGTTTGATAACATTTTCAACCTATGAACAATATAACTAAATAACATCTGGGTATGGACTAAATGCAAAATTCTTGGTCAAGTTTCCCAGCCACTCGGAAGCTTTTAATCTATGGAATTTTGTGCTGAAACAATAATCCCCAGAAAAGGAGATATGTATACAAAGTGATCTCGAAACATTTCCAAATAATAGAGAGTTTTAAAACAAATGGAAGAATGGCTGTAAGCTACATTAGAATTGAAAGAAAATAAAAATCATCCATTTAGGATAAAGGGAAGAAACCATTTTTCATTAAATCAATGTACAAAGATTTCTTGTAGTACTAAGAAAAACGCCCTTGAGAAAACGCTTGAGGAGAAGGACGTATTTTGAAGCCACTACAGCATCAAATTTTTTTTGGGAGAGGATATGCGGATATGCCCTGATGAAGACAACAAATTTAACACAACCACGCGTAAAGCGGGAAATCAAAGTGTCACAATACCATGCATTAAACTTTTCAGGCATTACCACATGAAGGGGATCTTGGAGCCATGCTCCATTTGACCAGAGAGTTTATGTTGTTCCAATTTTAATAGGAATTGTTGAATTTGAAAATCCCTCAAGAAGGAATTAGGAGAAAAAATAAATTATTTTTTAGATGAATAATAACATTTTGCAGCAAAATACGAGATATTTATGCAGCACCTGCATTTTAATTTGTTCTTATTAAAACTGAAGGTACGGGACGTTCAGCCAACTATATTGACCATTCACCTGTTCTATATATAGACTTCTAATAGGATTTATAAAATTAATAAGAGGTTGTTGTCTAATTCTGCGGATAATAAGTCACTTGTTCCCTTTCTATTTCTTGTTGTCCATGTGATTGAAACAAAATTTTGAATGCAGCACAATGCCTGGCTGTCCATTTACTTTACCTGCCACTTTAATTACGTAATAGGAAAAATAACCCTTCAAGAAGGACATGCATCAGACAAGAGGAACATGAAAAAAAAATTACATTAACCAATTTCTAAAAATTCCCTCATAAGTATTGTTAATTAACTATGAGGGATTTATAGTTTATTGGCACAGCGAAATTGATTTTTGTGGCAGATTGCTAGAAGAAGCAAAAAGAAACAAACGCAACAAAAAAAATTTTTGCAGTCAGTAGTGTCAATACGGCTATTTGTTAGTCAGAGAATGCTCTTGGTAGACTTTGCCCACTAGAATCAACGGGATCAGAGAAGGAGGAGTATATATTTCGAACATATCCCTTGTGGATTTATTTCTCTACTTTTTAAAAAATTACTCTTTTTGGTCTTCAACTCGTTCCTATTTGTTAGTTTACGAAGATGGCAATGGATTCAATTGTTGCTGGCGAAAGTGATTCTGTCATCAAAACTTTCAACCCAGATGAAATTATTTCTGAAACCCAGCAGCAAGTTTCAGGAGATACATCTAGTTTTCAAGGAAATGAAGAGCGGTCTTCGGATGAGGAGGCTTCGTATATCGAAACCAAAGATCCAACTGTATTGAAGAAGAACTGGAGGCAAATTCTCATGTTGAGTTTTTCATCCCTTGGTGCTATTTATGGTGATTTAGCAACCTCGCCGTTATATACTTTGAATTCTATCAAATATTCCCAATTGCCACCCAGTAAGGATGATATCTATGGTGCTGTTTCTGTGATCTTTTATGTCTTCACCTTCATAGTTATTATTAAATATATTTGTATTGTTTTGGTTTTTGGTCCTAACAATGGGGAAGGTGGTCAAGTAGCCATTTACGCTAAGATAGCTAGGCATTTACATATTGGACCAAAGGGTGTTACTATTCCTGGAACTCCAGAAAAGTCTGATATGATGCTCTTGACCAGACAAGACACCACTGCATCATCTATCCAAACTACAGAGTCCAGAGTTGAAAAATTAAAAAACAATCCAATAGCATTAGCTTTTGTTCAGGTATTTATACTAAGTGCTTGTTTTATTGGTTGCTCGTTGGTTATTTCAGATGGGTTATTAACTCCAACTACATCTGTTCTTTCAGCAATCGGTGGTATTCAGGTTGCTGTTCCATCATTTACTTATGTATTGGCTGTCTCAGAAGTTATCTTAATTGCGTTGTTTCTTATTCAAAGATTTGGTTCAGCAAAGATTTCCTATACATTTGCTCCTATTATTTTCATTTGGACAATTGCATTGATTATTTGTGGTATTTACAACATCGTGAAACACCATCCAGGAATTTTTGCTGCATTATCTCCATATTATGCAATTAAATTATTGAAAAGTGGTGGAATTGATGTCTTTGGGGGAGCTATGTTATCTATTACTGGTACAGAAGCCATGTTTGCTGATATTGGTCATTTTGGTAGATTACCGGTCCAGCTTTCAATGAGTTTTTTTTTATATCCTGCTCTTGTGTTGTGCTATTTAGGTCAAGGTGCATATATGGTTGAGCATCCTGAGTCATATGTAAATCCATTCTTTATGTCCATTCCGGGCGGTGCTGGTAGTGGTATATATTGGGCTATGTTTGTCTTTGCTACATTAGCTACGATTATTGCATCACAGGCATTGATCTTAAGTGTGTTTAGTATCGTTTCCCAATTGATTAAGTTGGATTGCTTTCCAAAGCTTAGAATTACTCATGTCTCAAGTAGTCATCATGGTAAAGTTTATATCGGAACAATCAATTGGATATTGATGATCGGAGTTGTGCTTACTATTGCCGGTTTCCAGAATTCAAACAGAGTTACTGCTGCTTACGGATTAGGTATCACTTTAGATTTACTTGTTACCTCGTTATTAATGATTCTTTGTATGTTCTACGTTTACAATATGAAAATCATCTACCCAATAATGTTTATGCTTATTTTTATTCCGTTGGAACTTTGCTTGGTTATTGCAAATATAAAGAAAGTACCTCACGGTGCTTGGTTTCCGATATTAATTGCTACTTTGTTTAGCTCATTCCTAACTCTTTGGAGGTGGTGTCGTTCCAAGAAAACCGATCATGAATTTGATTCAAAAGTCAAAATTAGTGATATCTTTCCCTATTTTGCTCATCAACATCGGAATCCAGAAACACTTGATCTTAATCCAAGTTCCAATACTGCACGTCATGATGAAGTAAGAGCTCCGCACAAACATGAAATCATGACAAGATTCGGGACATTCCCATTGGTCCGTCATAGAGGTGTTGGTTTTATGTACTTGGATAATATGTTCTCGAATTCCCCAAACACATTACCACATCTTTACACCAGAGTCGTTGATAATTTTGGTTCAATACCATCTAATTTCATATTTTGTAGTATACGAGTGTTGACTATCCCATACGTGGAAATTGAAGATAGAGTGCTTATTGCACCTATGAAATTAGAGGGTCATTACAAATGTATTCTTAGGTTTGGATATATGCAAGACATTAACATTGATCAAGAAACTCAAGATGCAATTTTGGGTTACTTACCTCCACTGGTAACCAATGATATAAATATACCAATTTTGCACATTTTTGAAAACGACTTGATTAGATGTAAAGACTACAAGCCAACTAAGAATTTCTTAAAGGTGATTGCTAGATTTATGAGAATGATAGCTATTAATCATTTTTATAGCCCTATCAATTCATTGACAAATGATCATGGGAGATTTGTGAAGGTAAACAATGAAAAGGAGGAACGTGAAAAGAAGATTTTCATTGGTAGTGTTGTTAGATTGTAAGTAGTTTTATGGTTCTGTAGGGTTAATGTAACTTATTAAATTATTCGGTATACTAGTTCTTTCAGTATAAACTTTGGTTCTGTTTTCTTTAGATACGTAGTCAATGGTTAGAGATTGAGTGTTTACAACTTCAATGGATCTAATTTGGGTCGATTTATATGAAACATATGTCATCTCCATTTGGAAACTTTCTATTAATCTTGAGATAAATTGAATGCTTGGAGTGTATTTTACTCGGAAATAATTCGATGATTAGCTGAACAGAGAGGGTTTCAATTCGAATACGTAAAAAAAAAAGGCACTAAAATTTGTTCCTGTTTCCTTTTAGTTGCTATATACCGTTTATAAGATCTCCTATACATGTTTTACATACAGAAATTAAATCATTTACCCTTTTCATGATATGAAGAATTATGCTTTTTATGTCAAATACAAAGATGTTACTGTTTCATTTTTCCAATGTTTTGCAACCAAAAAAGAAAAAATGAAACTAACTCAAAATTTTAAATTTCAAAAATCGTAAACAGGACAAACAAAAACGTTTAAAAGTTTTCATTCTCAATTGTTAAAGAATAATTACCAGCTTTTGATACCAATAAGTAAGGCAAAACGTTTGGATATTGAATTTAACGAAATTTAATGAGCAAAAACGATTTTATATAGAGCTTCAAAAATGTCTCGCCAAAAAATTTTGATGTTGTATTATGTGAGTGTTCGTGGTGGAGGATCACGTGAGAGTGATCTGAGGACTAGTTGTATTATACAACATTTGAGAAAATTTGACAGTGTGGCCGAGTGGTTAAGGCGTCTGACTCGAATATTGTTCGTGCCATCAGTTGGGATTTCCCGCGCAGGTTCGAATCCTGCTGCTGTCGGTATAATTGTTTTTATTTTATTTTTTTATTGCTAACACAAGTGCTAAACTAGATCACCAGTAGGTGAATCTTAGACCCGAGATGGACACATGGTACCACAACAAGAAATCAAGGGCGATGGTTGTGTGATGCATTTATTTGTGGTTCCCCCTTGTTTTTTTTGCGGACTATTCTAGAAAAAAAAAATTGAGTTTGGAAGATGATGAGATTCAACTTTTAAGCAATCAACCAGTAATTGACAAGTTTATAATAACAATGCCTAAGATAAAGAAGGTCAAGAAGAATTCGGCCCCTCCAGAAGGATACCCTAAAATTGAACCAACAATAATAAAGTATCTCACTAAATTAAAAGCAGCCCAATCAGATCAAGATCAAACTAAGAACAAACATAGCTCGTTATGGAAAGTCTTTCAATTAAATCATCAAATATCGAGATATGTTTATGATCTATATAACTCGAAAAAGATCTCGCGAGAACTATATGATTGGTTACTTTTACAAAGCTATGTTAATCGAGATTTAATTGCAAAATGGAAAAAGCCAGGATATGAAAAGCTATGTTGCGTTCAATGTATTGTGGAGAAGAACTACGGTGGAACTTGTATTTGTCGGGTACCAAAAGAAAAACTTATTGAGAATGACCCCGACAAGGTGAAGACTGAATGCATTACTTGCGGATGTAAAGGCTGTGCATCGACCGATTGATATTACGATATCCATGTTTGGATCGATCTAAATTTACATAAAACAGTGAAAATGATAAAGGATGATGATATTCAGTTTATTGAGAACAATGCCTATGGATAAGGTAATTGAAGTAATTAATTTTTTAATGTTTTCTACATTCACTTCAAGAACCGGTCCTTCTTGTTATTTTGGGAAAGCCATGAATACAACAGCTATAAAAAAGTGAAGAGTTGGATCTTCTTTGGTAAGCGTACTCCAATATATATGCTAACGTGGATTACATTCTGAATTTTAGAACTTAGCCAAACAGTTGTACACCATCCATGGATGGGGTGTGATTGACATTCGCCCTCCTACAATTGTCAGCGTTTAGGAGATTCCATAATTGAGAATCATGGAGATATATACCAATATAGAAATCGTTGGATGAGGACAAGCTGCGGTTCTTTAGAATTACTAAACCCCCATTCCCTTAATGAACGTTTAATAACTCAACTCTTTCAACACTCAATATGAGATGCAATAACATATCGTGTCCTATGTTAAAATAGTTTTCAATGCTAAAGGATTGAAACCAAAACTAAATTGTAAAGAATCTCTCTTTCTAAAATTTAACATAGAAATACATACTAACTTAAAACTATAATTACTATATCTAGAATAAATACCCGCAATCCCTACCGAATTTTCTTAACCTATTAGACTCATTTTTCATCATTTACCTTTTTCAAATCATGTAACAAATTCTTATTCCCATCATTTTCCACATCATCATCGTTGAAATGCTGAGTATGATTTTGACGATTATTACTAGTACTATTTCCGAGCATAGATACCGTTTGTATTCCCAGATGAACATGTTCGAAATTTCTCATAATCATATCATCATCATCATACGAAGAAAAACTTCCACCGCCCACCAAATTGGTGGTTTTAACTTTCGCATTACTTACATTCAACAAGCTAATTTGATTGCTGGGGAGAAGGGGACTATAATAAAAATCATCCAAATATGAAGGAGAATTCCACAATTTCTTCATTATTGAATTTGTTTGCGGTGTCCTTATAGTTCTCATTGGGGTTTTCAAAAGATTGTTAGATTTAGGAGTGCGTGATTTTGATTGAAACCCCGGTATATTTCTCACATGCAGATGATGATATAGTTGCAGCAGATGTTGAATATTATTGGCAGGTGTTAATGGTTCCAACAATGGTCCTGTGGCTGCCGGTCGTATAGGAGAAAGTTCGAAATTGGAATTGCAACTAAATGATGAAGTATAAGGGAGATTTTTACCAGCTAATAATGGTCTATTCGGAGAATCAACAAAGGAGAATTGTGTTACACTGGTTGTATTTGGGGTTTTTGCTGAACTTGGTCTTGTTGTTGATTCCCAAGGTTCTTGCAAAGGTGAATCTCTTTTTTGTCTTTTTAAGGCAGAGCCTACTTCACGAGTCATATCTTGATCATCATTGTCATTTTCGTCATTATCATAAGTGTAGTCGTATTCATAATCAGACTGGTCAGAATCGTGAGGATTATTATCCTTCCTCGGACGTATTCTTCTCTTTCTAGTATAGTTTGGTGAAGATGGGATATTTGTGAACGAATTTCCTCCCGAGACTATAGATGAGAATTTCCCCGTTGGAAAGGTATCAATCTGTGTATCATTCTCTTGTTCATCTTCTTCATAAGAACTCTCATAAAACCCCGATTCTCTTCTTGAAACCACCTCTGCCTCTTCAGCGGCTTTTGCAGCCTTTGCTTCAGCATTTAATTTATTAGCCTGATTAATTTGATCCATCACTTTATGATACGAACTCTTTTTCACACTCCTACTCTTCAAAAATTGTTCTTCACATCCTGGTTTAATACACCAGAAATGACCTTTACCATCCTTTGACTTTTCTCCCTTGACAAAAGCTTTATTTAAAGATAAATTATGTCTAATTGAATTTTGCCAACCCACATCTCCTCGTTTATAGAATTTGAATGTATCAGAAATCCAATTGTAGATTTGTGATAATGTCAATTTTTTGTCCGGGTGACAGAGAATTGATATTCCAATTAAAGTTGCGTATGAATATGGTGGTTTTTGGGATGAGTTTATGTCAAAGTCCTCTGCGTCTTTAGATTTAGTCTTCTTTTGAGAAGATGTCGAATTTGCAGATTGATCTTGTTGTATACTTGATCGATAAGTTGCCAGCTGCGGAGATTCGGAGAGGTGTTTCTTAATGGGAGAACTTGTCTGTGTAAATTGTTGTGGGGATGAAAAAGCTGGCGATAAATAGGAGGATTTCATATTTTTGTTCATGACGATAAGCTCGGGATCTAGGTGAGATGGCTTTGTAGGAGTCTCAAGTAATAATGTTTGATGGTGCTTCTTATGTCTGATGAACATATCAGACTCAGGTGGTGTAGTGGCGGTTGTAGTGGTGGTTGAGATCTTCGCTGACTTAGAAGGGGTATCCATTACACTAGATGGTACGAATGTATTAGATAAGTGAGATGGCTGCAATACCGAACTTGGGAATATTTCCCTGGAGCTTGTAGACATTTTGTTCTATGTTATTTAACTATCGCCTGAGTTATTATATCTTTATGAAATATGACTGGTAGATTTAAACGTAATAAAATAGGGAGTACTCAGGAATAAAGTATGATTTTAATTTTTGAACAAAAGTAATAAATGGAGAAAGCAAAGTGCTTAAAAGGAAAGAAAAGAAAAGAAAAAGGCGTATATGTGTTTAAATCGATGTTGATTACTTTACGATTTTTATCAATTTCATTTCCTATTAAACTCTGCGCTTTTTTGATAAAAGTGATGAGGGAAATGAAAGGAGACGCGTATTTATTAAATTAAAATTAAAACACGAAAAGCAAAAAAAAAAAAAAAAATAAATGAAACATTTAAATTTTTAGTTTTTAAAATAAAAAATAAATCGTCTGCATATGTAAGGAAGGAAGGAAGCACAAGAAGGAAGAAAAAAACAAGAAAAAAAAAAAATTTTCACAAATGTCGCGTCTTTAAATCATGTGACGTACCATACTGATATTTACTTAAAGCCAGTGGTAAATGTCATCACCAACCAGTTTCTTTTTTCTTCATGGCAAAGATTATTAAATTTCGGTGTCTTTACGTACAATTTTATCAAATTGATTGATCCATCATCACTTGAAATCTTGCAGTGATTACAATAGTCATCAATCCCATATGGACGATTCAGTTAGAAATCTTATTAGATTTGTTAGTCGAGGATTCTATAGCACACCATATGTGTTAATTTTAGATGCAGTATTACGCCATTCTGTACTTTCAGAAGATGACTTGATTCATTTGTTAGGAATCAAACGTAAAGAATTACGTTCGTTATGTAATCGATTAATTGAAGATAGATTATTAATTAATCATATACAGAGAGAAGAAAATGGTTTACAGAAGTATGTTACACGTACTTACTTCTTTATCCACGTTACTGAGGCTATCGACGCAATTAAATGGAAGGTTCATAGTATTGTCAATCATTTAAAACAAGAAATGTCAAGTTTTGGTAATCCACAAGGATATGTTTGTCCAAGATGTGGCAAAAAAGTAAGTCAAATAGATGCAATCTCATTATTGAGTGAAGACAAGACTGAATTTGTTTGTGATATTTGTCAAGGAGTACTTGTTGAAGATGATTCATCATTACAAGCAACTCTTAAACAGGAAAAATTGGAAAAATTAATGAAACAAGTTGATCCAATAATTAAATATTTGAAGATCATTGATGATTCAAATATTCAAGATAATAACTTTGAAACCGCTTTGATTCAATCAATACCGGCTCAATCTACTAGTGCGGCATCATATACTATATCCAATCGGATCAGTTCAAGGTCAAGATCAAATATGTCTCTGGCATTACAGAATGCAGCATCAAGATCACAAGCTACATTGCATGTTTCCATCACAGCAAATGATGAGAATTATGAGCGTGAACAATTGGAAAAGGAAAGAAGAAGACAGAAATTGGAACAAAATGCTTTACCATCATGGCATTCTGGTAGTACTGTGGGACAAACTAGTGAGTTTGGTAGATTGGATGAGAATGAGCGAGAAGGGACTCCGAACAGTATTAAAGAGGAAGCAAATGGTGAAGTTAAGAAGGAGGAAGAAGCAGAAGGAGATTCAAATAGGGTACAGTTAGAAGAAGAAGAAGATGAAGAGGATGAAACTAAGGATGGTGGTGTATCTGAACAATCATCAGTTATGACTACTCCTGAGCCATCATCATTGCTTAATAGACAAATGCCATCATCATCCGAATTGAGAGATAGAGAGGCTCAAGATGCGTTAGCTGCGTATTATGCACAATTGGCAGAGCAAGATGCTGATGAGGATGAAGAGGATGACGATGACGATGAAGATGATTTTGATGATATAGTATAGATGCGGAGGTTAAGTAAGCAAAGCATGACGATATTAAAAAGTTCGGGGCAGCGGGAAATGATTTGTGATCAATGGAAGAACAATTGTAATTAGTAGCAAATTGAATTCCTCCTCATTGCCATTCGTTCTGATCCAGTTAGAACCACAAAGTGTATAACAGCATTCAATTTTGATATATAAAATAAAATTTATATAATTAGTAATAAATCAAAAACATTAAATAATTGGATTAAATAATAGTAACAAGGTAGAGGTATAGGTTTATGCAATCATACAATAGAAAAGCCCGGAGTTTTGTTTAAATAGAAGACGCAAACATTTTTATTTTTTATTCTTAAATTTTAATAAGTATTTTATTAAGGGGATTGATTGGAACAGAACGAAGGAAACAACGAAGGAAAGAACGAACGAGAATTTTTATTTAATGTTAAGAACTGCTACCACCCACCCCCCATTGTACTGATCATATTTCACACGCACATAATTGATCTTTAAATATATCAACCAACCAAGCAATCAACCAATCAGTATCTCCTATCCTATCCTGTCCTATCCTATCCTATCCTATCAATCAATCAATCAACCACCCTATCCTATCAAATCAATCAAAAGCCATCAGCTATCTTTTTATAAAATCACCACGTTTTATTTGATACAACATTATTATAATATACATCTATACACCCTGTTTAAAAAAGCATGGTTTCCGGAATGTTTTCACCTCACTCTAGACCTAATACTCCTATTGCCAATGCCAATGCTGCTAATAATGCCACTTCATTCCCTCCTACAAGTGGTGGTAGTAATATTTCCACTTCCAAACAAAATATACCCAATTATGAAAAACCAATGTATGAAAAATTTAATAAAATGTACAAGACATTATTAGATTTAAAGAATAATAGAAATCAATACATTGATTCAAAACAAGTTTATCAAATTTATGATTCATTCTTAAATCATTTATATGATTTAAAATTAACTAGAAAAGATGAAGAATTAAAAGGAATGACATTGAATTTACCTAATATCAATGATTTATTAATTGATGACATATGTCAATTATTATCTCTTTGCTTTGTTACTTGTGGATTAATTAAGTTTGCTCCTGCTACATATAGTTCTTTACTGACTGTTATGAAATTATTAACTCATTTACAAGAAAGTAATGTATATACAGAAGAAGATTTACAACCAATTGGGATTAGATTACAAGAAATAAGACAAATTATTCATAATACTTCAAATTATGACGAAAATGATGATGAGGAGGAAGAAAAGACGACTCATCAAATTGAAGAAAACTTATTAAGAAATAAACTTAGCAAATGTGAAGCTTTATATCAAACGTTATTAAATCATTTCAAAAATATTCCTTCTGATCTAGAACCCACATATCATAAATTGCTTGGGTTAAGAAAGCAATTATTGACGTATTTAACTGATATTAAAGAAGAGCACTCAGGTTCAGCAACACCAAGAAGAAATATTATTAAACATGAAAAATTATTGATTAAAATCAATCAAATTAAACAAGAATTAAAGAATATCGAAAGTTTGAGAGATGAATCAGATGGGAAGTTTTATAGTACTCAACTGCCACAACTTGATGCAAAGAAATTGGAATCTCTTCAAGCTATTATGAATGGGTTAATTGACGAATGTAATAATTTGTTGGAAGATTTACTGGTAATATACAAGGATAATACCGATTCTTCTCATAATGAAGTTTTAGAACAAGTGATTAAAAAATTAGCTCAAACTACTCTTTCTTCTGAGGGAGGTATTGATATAAAACAAATCAATCAAAAATTTGAATCTATATATCAACAATTATCAGAATTGAAAATAACATTGGAGAATTTATTGGTTACTAGAAGATGGACTCTTCGAGAAACTGATTTATATTCTTATCAAAAATCACTAAAAACTATTGATGAAGAAAGAATCAGGTTATCAGCCATTACCAGTAAAGCAGATCCAATGATTGGTAATTTATTCAAGAAATATCAAACATTAATATTGTATCTTTTAAGAAGATGTTATTCTGTCATTTATAAATTATTGGAAAGTAGTGAACCAGTGAGTGAAAGTTTATCACCAATTCATAATCAATTACAAACGGTGAAAAGATGTTTATTAGAATTGAAACGAGTTAAAGGGTTAAATAATTTACGTGAATTATATCCATTTCAATTTAAATTAGGATCTTTAGATAATTTACGTAAAGATGGGAAATTCATTGTTAACAATCAAATACCTGAGGGTCAAGGAACTTTGAATGCATTATTAGCTGAATGTTTTGATATTTTACAAGAATTAAAAATCGAATTGGAAGAAGAAGACAACGAGGATGAAGAAGATATCGATGAACAACAACAACAAGATGATGATAACACATATGTACCACAGCAAAAATCCAACATAACAAATTTCAATGGAAGAAATGTCAATGGCGGGAGTTTTACAAATTCAAAAGCAGGTATACATGGTGAAGGAGATATGACAGATGATGAGGTTGAGATTAAGAGAAATAGATTTCAAACATTTAATGAAGCCGATTATGATCTTGAAAGTGAATCTGCATTTGATGATGATTTTGAAGACGAAGAATATGAAGATGAAGAAGATGATAGGCTTTATGAAGAGAATGATTATTATTGAGTGAATTTGTTTGATTGGGGTTTTTTTTTTTAATTTTGACACCGGTTTGTCATGTTTTCTATAAAAAAGTAGCATTCTCCTGTTTGTTTATTATCGTGTTTCTGCTTTTGTTATTATATATACATATATACATAATTATATATACTGAAAATGAGAGTAAATTTGATTTTTCTATTCTGTTTTCTGTACTTCTAACTAACCTTGGATATGGTCTTTCATCTCATAAACAATGTATTTGATATCATCATTCGACACATAAAATGGTTGCAAAAATTCATGAATTCTCATATAATTACACATTATACGAATACAGAAGAAAACTTGTTGAAGAGACCTGCAATCCCTTTCCAAACGATAATCTCATTAGGTTAGGTATTGAGCAACTGATGAAATTGATGAAGTAAGTTAACAAGTTTGAGTCAACCATCTCTCACGGTCTTATGATATGTTTGCGAGTATCCTGGTCGGTAGTAACGTCTAAACTAAAAGTAAATAACTCTAATTGGTTTTGGTCATTTAACTTATCAAAGGTAATGACCTATATAGGTCAGTTAAGATACCGATTACTATTAGATAATAGTAAATTTTGCAATCATTTATGATTCCTGGATATAACATCTTCTGGTAAAGTATTTGTTCAATTTTTTTTGGAATAGTCGTAGCTTCACCAGTATGCTTTTAGGTATGGATAATAGAAGATTATTATAGAAAGAATATCATAGGGTAGGGTAGAGTAGTAACGTTAAATCTAGAAAAATCACCATGATCTAAATGGTTGCAAGGGTAAAAAGAAATTGGTAGCAGAACAAATAGACTAGAAGGAGGAGGGGGAGAGGGAGTGAGTCCCAGTTCATCAATTAAATGAAAAGTGTTCATCTCCTTTAGATAGTTTATTCCTTTTCTTATATCAATAAGTATATCGTTCTCTCTCTTCATTGGAGATGATTCATCAAAGTAAATTTTGTTGTAACGTAATCATTGCTGGAAGTATGTTGAAGTGTGTTTACTTTATAACGAATTAAACTTTTGACGATTTGATTGCAAAACAATAATTAATTAATTAATTAAACTTAGCAGAAGAAGAAGAAGACGAGAAAGACGAAGAAGATGAATAAGGAAAGGCAAAATAAAAAAAAAAGAAATTTCCAATCAATAATTTAAGAAATTTTTTTTTTGTTGAATTGTTAGTGTGCCATTGAGTGAGTGTTAAGTGTTAAGTGTTTAGTTTGAGATTGTTTCACAGTGTACTGAGTAATTAATTACTACCTGCCTGCCTTTCTTTGAATGAAAACTTAAAAAGGAATTTCATAAAACATTGATCATTTCTTACATTAGAAAGGCAAACAAGAAAGGAATAAAGGATATATACACACACACACGTATATATATAGATATATATATATAATTACATTTATAACAGGGTTATTATTGTACACTATACTATAAGGGAAAAGCAATAGTATATAAGGAAATACATACATACATACAAAATAGGATAAGGGAATATACTTCAGGGAAACTAATCATACAAATAGGGAACTACTACTACGCTACAACATCACACTACCAATAAGTTAAACAACACATTACATTACTATCAAACTAATAGAGATAAATACAACAGCCACAATGATGACAACCGGATTTAAATGGGGAGTAACTTCAACTACTACTTCCAATAATGCGACTACCTCTGCAAGCAGATTCAATTCGATAGCTGACATCACAACACCACGAACAACACCAAATGACTCGCCAGCTATCGCATCAACTACTAAATCTTCATCATCATCCTCAACAACAACATTATCTGCATCATCTTCTTCCATGAAAAAGAGAAGATTTCATCACGACAACGATTCATCGTCGCAGATAATAACTTCTGAATCTGATATACCTGGACGTAAATTCTATCCCCCACCTCCACCATCAAAATTCAAAAGATCAAGAACTCCTAGGATTAAGGGCCAACCATTACCAACTAATAGATTGATTGAAGTATTAGATAGATCTAGCTTACAAGGTTTATTGCAAAATTTAATTCATGTACATCCAGAAATTCAATCAAGTATAATCAAATTATCACCAAAACCAACATTAATCAATTCTATTCAATTACTAAAGGAAAAGTTTGATTTAATTATAAATCATTTACCTTACAAATGTGATGTTGAATCTGATTATTCATATTTAAGAATTAAACCTCATCTTGAAGAATTTTTAAATTGTTTAAGTGATTTCATTTTAAATTTCTTACCTCCAATTGAATCAAATATCATCAATTCATTAACTTTCTTAGAAGAAAGTACTAATTTAATTCATATTTTACCTAATTTCTCCAATAATGAATTTCAATATACCAAATCATTGGCCTATGAACAAATTGCAAATACTTGGTTATTTGTAGTGTCTCAACCTTCAGAAGATAAAGAAGAATCATCTTCTTCAGTCGAAGATGATAGAAGAAAACAAATCGTTTCGATCATTCAAGAATATGATTTAATACTTAAATTATCAAAGCATAATGATCTTTCCTTAAATAAATTCAATAAAGTGATTGATTATTTGAAATCTGAACTTGAACAGGATGAATTGATTAATCATGCCACTTCAAAAAACCCATTAAGTGACATGATCACAGTTGATTATTCTAATTATTCCATCATCGCCAGAACTTCTCACTAGCTTTTGAGAGGAGATCTCTACGTGTATGCATATATATATTATAAATTATATCTTTTTTTAGGTTTTGTAAATTAATGCTATATAGTTATACAAGTGTATGTTTTTAGAAACAAGCTGCAAATGCATCTAATGATTCTTGATTGTCAGGGGTAAGTAATAAACTACGTTGAATATCTCTCAACTTACCATTCTTTAATAATGCTTCCGAAAACTGTAAACAATTAACTTTGGTATCATTCAATGTAACTACAGCTTTGGCCATCGCATTACTCACATGTTTCCAAACATTATAATCAAATGGAAACAAATATGCATATTTAAGCCAGATTGACTTATCTTGACCTCCACCTGCCAATCTAGAACTGATCTCACTAAGAAGTTTGGGCACTTCTCTGTATGTATCATTAACCAATTCATCCAAACTTAATCCCTGCAATTCTTCTTTAATTGCCCCAAGATATTCTTGTAAATCATCAACCAAGGAAATAGCACCAAGAGTCAAAACAACAATCAAACTAGACCCATGTTCTTCAATATGGGCAAATAGTTGATCAATTGCTGCCTGCTTAGTTTCTTCAGTTCCATGTGCATATAAGATTTGAGCAATCAAAGTGATAATCACCAGTGAATCATTATATAATCCCAATATGATCTTTAATTCTTCCAATGCCGATTCAAATTGATTAGTAAAGAAATAACATAATCCAATAGTTACTCGGGTAGATAAAATGATTTCCGGGAATCGTGATTCATCCTCATCGCCAATTAATTCCAATGCAATTTGACAACTTTCCAATGCTAGATTATATTCTCCAGTGGCTAAATATATTCTTCCTATTTGGGATTTAATCAAACTAAAATTCTCCAATATCGAATCATTCAGATTCTCCTCATATTTCTTTTCCAAAATCTCACATAATTTATCTCCATACTTAAGAGCAGAAACAAAATCTTTACATCTTTCGGCCACTGTTAACGCAATAGTTAACGCATGTTCATCATCAGGATAATACTTCAAATATTGCTGCATTGCAGCATTACCTATACTTAACTCCTGGGCTGTTTCAACATCCCTGGCATCACACCCAGTTCCAACTCTTCTCGTAACAACGGACAATCCATACAAAAATTGTGCAAGTGATAATCTTCCCTTTGATAAAGTGAATGCATGCGTATAATAATTGGCCGCTTTTGCTTCATCACCCAATATTTCAGCGGCTAAAGCATGACCCAACCATGACTGCGCATCCTCTGGTGCAACAGATTGGGCACGCAAGAATGTATCCTGCGCTAATTGAGTATCCCCATACTTTAAGAATAATACTGCAAGGTTCACCCAAATTTCTGCATCACGAATCTCTAACGTTGTGGCTTTGATGTAACAGTGTTGGGAGATCTGTGGGGTGGTTGCAAAATATGCGTTCCCAAGGGCGATCCAATAATTTGCATTGTTGGATTCAAATTGAATAGATTTTTTGAATAAGGCAATGGAATTATCACGGTATTGGGACGCTTCTTCACCAAGAACCTGATATGCTTCTAGTAAGGAGAGACCGAGGTTGTAGTATACTGTCGAACGTAATAGTTTGTTGACTTTTCCTGGTAAGAAATTGACTCCAGCAACTGCACCGAGAATTATAAAGATTAATAACGCTTTGATGGCATTCCCTTTCTCAAGTAGGTTGCAAGCATTTTTAAAACTGATAGACTCATCGATAGTGATATCTTCCGAAACTATATCTCCACCATCATTATTAAATCCAATTTGTTCAAATATGGAAATTATATCATCAAAAGGTACTTTGTCAATATGCTCTTGAATCTTGGTGAAAACCTTTAATGAATCACCAAATGATCTCCATACTTTTTGCGATGCAGGATTAACGCTTACTGCCAATTTTATAAATTCCAATCCTTTCAAGATTGCATTTATAGCTCTTCCAAAGAATCCTGATTGAGCAAATCTTTTGGCATTCTCAATATTTGCGTCATAAATCGCACTAATCAAGCATTCTTCACCAGGATTCTTTTCCAAAGCAGCATACAAATATGTCAACCCTTCATTAAACTCTTTCATCTCACAAATAACGACTCCTAGCATATATTGGACTGTCCAAGGAACCACTTCACGCATAGTTATAACATGTTCAAACACTTTGGCAGCAGCATCGTATCTCCCGGAATTGTAATATGCCTCGCCTAACCCTACCCAGCATTCAAAATCATCAGCATTGATACGGATTGCGTTCTGGAACCATTCAACAGCTTTGGCGTCGTCTTGAGCATTTAGAGCTCCACATCCGAGGACACGATATGGCCAGGCATGATCTTCAGCATGCTCGTCGATTGTTCTTCGAGTAAGGATTCGCCTGGCACCTTCATCTGATACGACTCTTTTTGCGAGGACTTGGGCTACCTGCCATTCGTTCCTGGCGGTTGCTTGAACTACCAAGTATCGAGCCGCGGTGATCTCGTTGATATCCAAGTCAAACGCTTTATAGAAACATTTTTGAGCTTTGTCAATATCGCCATAATAATCTTGGAAAAGTACACCTAATAATGTATAAGAAGGAGCATAGAATTCATATGCTTTTAATGATTGGAGTAAATGGGTATAGCATTGCTTGATGTTATCTTTCTCACTGTCGTCTTCCATAAGATATCCTTTTGCTAATCTATAGTGAGCAATGGCTCTGATTTCTCCACTGTGTAAATCCCCTCCTGTGATCTTAACAATGAACCTTTCAAGCCCTTGCTTACCTTTTTCAAATTCTCTCAATTTCACCAAACACCAATAGTATTCCAACTCAGCATCCGTGTTCCCAGGAGCTTGTCGTACAACTTCTTCCAATATGACTCTTGCCTGCTCCAATTCTCCTCTTTCAACGAAAATTAAACCTTTACCAACTTTGGCTTTGATATTGCTTGGATTAGTCTCAAGAATCTTATCATATAAATGAAGTGCACGATTGAAATTTTTAGGAGCCTCGTAGTAAGTGTATATAATTGCCAAAGAGCAAAAAAAATCATCCTTTGTGTGTTCTAAATCAATTCCAAAAGTTCGTTGTATATCAGCGACCAATCGAATCCCATCTTTACACCTTTCTGAAGCACTATGATATTCTCTCATATGGATATAATAATTTACGATTATTCTGTTAGCTAAAATTGAATCCTTCGCTTTATTATATCCTTCTAGAATTAACCCAAGGACCTCATCTTGAGCTAAGTAATATTGTGAAACATCTGGCTCTTCTTCTTGATCAATTAATTCTTCAAGAACTTTCGCATCTTCTTCATCTTCAAGATCTTCTGACGGTGCATCCTTACCAAAGCTTTTTTTGGAGTCTAGCTCTTGTTGGTTTAGAGAAAGGGATTTGAAAACTCTTTCTTTGTTATATGGTGAGATGTCACTCATTACAAACGCATATAAGATTAAGCCCATACCTTCATTTTGATAGTTCTGTAAATACATGATTATCTTATCTTCATTTAATTCAAAGATACTTGCTGCATCATTCCAATTAAAGAATAAATTCCAACAAAACTTACTTTTAGTTTTCAAAAGAATCATATCATCAACAGTACTCATTATTTCCTTGTACATTTTGGATTTATCAGGACAATATTTCAATAATTCATACTTATATTTTAAATAATTTTCTTGATACTTTTGCCTAAGTTCATCATCATTACAAACATTTAAAAAGTTTTCGAATAAATCAACTAGATCACATTCTTCATAAAAATTCCAAGCAAGAGTATCCAATTTCGATTTTTGATCCATTGTCAAAGTTCTTCCAAACTTTACTCTCTCCTTGGCAAGCGTTCCTTGAATTTCTTTATCTATTTGTTTATGTTTAAAATCCAACAATTTCTGCAAATTAGACTCATGAGAGCCCAATGCAGAAGAACTTCCTAACAAATCACCAAGTTCTCCGCCTGGAATAATCAATCTCAAGTAATACTCGTATAACTCATCATTGCTCTTATAATTATGCAGATCTAAATAATTTCTTACATCTCTGAGAATTTCTGCCACTCCTTGACCTTGACTACTCAATATCCGCACCAACTCAACTACCACCCTGAAAAATACAACGTCATCGGATCGACTCTTGGCTATCTGGAAATATCCCTTCCACGCCAATAAATTTTCAGGTTCAATTTCAGTTGCTCGTTGGAATGCCTCAATAGCTGGCAGGAATTGTCGTAATAATTGGAAAGCTTTTCCTTTGAAGAGATAGGCAAAGTAACAATTTTGGTCAATTGCAAGAGCACCATTGGCATATTCTAACGCAGATTCTGGATCGTTTGTTTCAATTGATGCTTTGGCAGCCCTTAGTAGCTTTTTTATTGATGACATTATTAGTTTCTTAGGCAAGATGCTACTGCCAGATAGCTTTGTTTGAGATGAATAATAATTTATGTGCAAGTTTGTCAACCCTTTTTTTTGCGTTGAAATTGTTTTGCCAAAGAAGGAAGTTTAATTTAACAACAACAACTGGCATATGGGAATAATGAACAGTTATGAGAGACGTATAATTTGACTATGAATGATGAGGTCAATTGACAAAAGAGGATATTAAGTCCCCATTACACCATGTAATCCAATATAGTCAAATACAGTCTTAAATGAATTCCTAGCTATGTTAGGGGATTTACAATGACTTTTTACAACATCCCTGATTTCAGTGATTGATAATTCAGTGCTTCCCGACTTCAATAGCCTTCTGCCCAGGTTCCTCGTTTTCATAAAGTCACTGTGAGGTAATGTGTTGTGGCCAAGTCGGATGAAGAAGTTTGACTTGACCAAGTGAAGCAATTGGAATAGTGGCAGCAGTGATGACCATTGTAGGTTTGTTTGCCTGTTTGATTTTGTTAATTTTGGCCAACGAGGTTTGGGTGTTAGATATTAAGTTAGGACTGTTCTCTAGGGTAAACATATCTTGGCTCCAAAGAACGTTTTGCAATAATTTCATTTGGTGTATTCGTTTAAAAAAATTAATTTAACAAATGGGAGCAAATCAAACACACATCACCCCAACCAGAAATAAGCATTCGTGACCATATACTAGCAGAAACTTAAACACAAAATATTCTTTCCGAGCAAGATAACACTTCTAAGTTTACTTCTAAACTTATCATTGCCATTAATAACTGGATATTTGAATTCCCCATCGGCGTTATTGGTAGTGACTGTACACCACAAGAATTTTTGCATCCAACATGATATACAAACTTTTACAGTTCTTATTATACAAGGAAGATTCTCAAATTTCCGTCAAGTAGACATATCCAAGCTATTTAAAAAAGAAGTTCTGTCAAAATCTTAGTTCTTCATCCAATGGTGAAAAGTTAAGTTTACAATCTATGCGTTCGAACAGCTCATTCATAATCGTTTTAACGCCAGATGCTATAATAGTAAACTTGCACAAATAGTTGATTTCGTCTTTTCCATGATAAAATTGAAGTTACTAGAGTTTCTGAGCAGAAAATTGGAACCTACAGTTCCAATTGAATAAATAGGGATTAAGTTTTTTTTCAATTTCTAGCAGATGAAGATCAACTATTGCTAAATAATATAGAGCCAGGAAGCATTGCCGATACGCTTCCTTATAGAGGTGGAGGAGCTGTTGGTGGTACTGCTTTTAGATTCATTATTATGGAATTGCCACTTTAAGCTAGAAATTTTGGTTCACCTACCGCCCTTAAAACAAGAGATGTAGTATCTTTCTATACGGATGAAGATTATTTGCAATCGATTCAATAGGAAAATGCAATTTTCGATGTTCCCAAAGGGATAGATACCAGACAGAATCAATGAATTGAACAAAGTCAATTGAATGCGTAAGTATTTATATATACAATAATTAATTATTTAAATCTATCTAAAGCTGCAGTCAATACATCCTTTTGTTCCGGAATACCTTGTAACTCCTTTTGTCTTCTTTGTCTAGCTTCCTTCTCCATCTTCAAATTCTTTTCTATTCTTAATTTTCTTTCATCAATCACATTTTCTCTCTTTCTCCTCAAATGCTTTCTTAATGCCGAATTCTTTCCTTTAACTTCTGGTTTAATTTCCATCTTCTTCGCCTTAGCTTCATCTTCATTTGAAATTTCTCCAATTTGACCTGGTTTCAACCTAATTGCAGCAGCACGTCTATCAACAGTCCCAATGATATTTGGATCAAGAGAAATTGTATCTGGAGATAATTTATTCATCAAAGATCTTACCTCTTGTTGCTGTCTTTGTTTGGCGGTTTCATATGGATTAATTTCAAGAGCATCATAATTGGCTTCCCCTGCTCCAGGTACTATAATTGAGTTAAACCCTTGTTGATGACCCACACCCAAAATATCTTCAAATGGAACGAATTTCCCTCTTTCGATTCTTGATCCCGGAATAAGGTGGTTCATATATGGATCTGCTTGATGCCCCTTGAATATATCTTTCCATATAGTAACATGCGGGCCCCAACCCACCGATAATAATCCAGTGTCGGAAATATCTAAGGATGTTGCTGGAGTATGACTATAATATTGATCAAGCTCTTTAAATTTTCGTATATCCCAAACTTTTAATGTTTTATCTGCACCACTAACTACCATATATTTACCTTCACGATCAATTGCTAAATCCCGTACTGGTCCTCTGGATGATTGAAGTTTTACTAATGGTGTGGCCATATTTGGTGCCCATAATGAGATAGTACCATTTCCATGACCTAAATGCATAACAGCATTCCAAGGATTTTGTTTCATTGCTTGAGTTGGTCCCAATTTTGTTCTGAATTCACTTACTAATTCACCAGTAGATACATCATGATATTTCAAAAACCCAGTATTACCAGCTGTTGCTAATAAGAAATGATAGGGTAAGAAGTCCAATAATGTAGATTCGATATGTTGTTTCAATCTATGTAATTCAGTTCCTTGCTTATCATAAATAAATGTATATTTCTTTTGAGCAACAGCAAAATATTGATCATTATGTAAATATTTGACAGCATGAACAGTTTCATTGAGATGTAACTCACAATCAAGATTCCCAGTTCTCCAATCAATAGATGCAACATGTCCCTTTCTCCCTCCTAACAATAATTCTCTACCATTTCTTGAATAATCTATTTGATAAGGTCCAAATTCGGGTAATTTCAATTCGAATTTTTTATTAGCAGTATTTACATCTACTGCTTCAGCTATATCATTTTGTTTAAACTTGAAGGTTTTTTCCATAGGACCATCCGCTTCCAAAAACCCAGCTTCTTCTTGTAATAATAAGTCAGTCCCTGCTGCTGAGCGTAATGCTTCCTTATATTGTTGATCCATATGTTTTAATTTAGCATGTAGTTTTTTATCATTTGTGAATTTGGCCTTTCTTTGGTGACTGGTGCCACCACGTTCATATTTTGAGGTTCCTTCTCTGTCATAAGACCCCATCTTTCCTGTAAGTGCCATCTTTACTGTATAAAATGATATTCCTATAGTTCTATGGTTCTATCTACTTATTAATTTTTTCTCCCAATAGTTAAAAAGATGAGCATCTCTCTCTTTAGTGAAAAATCAAACAAAACAAAAAAAAAAAAAAATACAAATAAAT
>NDXA01000075.1:0-64861 GCA_002105455.1 Hemisphaericaspora xylofermentans | reverse complement strand
AATTATCAATATCATAACGCTAAAGCAAAAATCAACCCGTCAATAAAAACCAATAAACCATAACATTGAAGAACTGGTAAAACCAATTGAGACCAACTTAACTTTGAAATCCATTTGTATTCAAAACAATAATAGTAAACTTAAATCAAAATATTAATTCATTCATAGTTTACCCAAGTCTCTCTCTAGGTCAGGGCATCTTGATTCTGTTTGATGATAGTTATGTAGATGCTTCTTAAGAAAGAGTTGATAGCTTTCGTCTAAAGTGGGAATCGTGTCTTTTGAATTCTTTAAACTTTTTAGTTGGAGAGTCCTCAATACTCTTGTTTTCTGGTGGATTGAAGTAGATTGGTAGCTTTTCAGCGTCTGTTGATGTAATAATGAGTGATTTTCTTGTTGTTGCACAAAACCAAATGGCAGTAAATCTCCTATTCTACTCTTTGAGGCTTGATGGTGGATTATGCTTTCTTTTAAAGTTCGATGATAAATTGATTGGTACGAAGTCTTCAGACTCATCGTTCTAAATTCAGTTCTAGCGCTAGAAGCACTAGAGCTATCACTAGAAGCAATATTACTTTCACTAGCGATTTCTTTCACATTTGTTAAAACAGGATGGGTTGTGTTTGGTGGTAAGGGATAAATGTTAGAATTGGAACCAGTGTTGTAAGTGTCATCGATGGAATGAACAGATTCTGAATGTGTTGGAGTAAACCAGGTTGAAAAGGAACACCTTGAAGCTAGTGAGATTCCACCTCTTCTCCAAATAGCTCGGTTATATACAGGATGCTCTTGGTCTGATGATGTTTCGTCGCTTCCACTAAAGATCTCCTTTTTAAAAGATTTGAACTTTTCAATCAACGATTTGGTGAAGGTTAATCCAGTGAAAGTTAAATAGGTTGAGAGCCTTCCTGCTCTTTTGAAATAATATAAAATAGTAAATATTAAACTAATAAGAACCCTTTTGAGAGTTCCTTTAGCTCTCTCTTCATTATTTGTCGAATTAACGACGCTTGAAACTCTAAGCTTCATAGAAATGAATTGATAAAATCCTGCAAACAGTGGGAGATAAGACATTGAGATAATTCTATTTGTAAATAGTAATGAAGTAAAAGAAGCAGATAAATTGAAAAAGAATAAATTTAAGCGCCCAAAAAAGTGTTTATATTTGATCTTTTTAAAGTTAATTTGTTACTTATCTCTTTAATTTTTTTTTTCGCACCCAATTTGTTTACTTTTTTTTTTTTTTATTGGGCGTTTACTTAGTGTTGTTTATTGTTTTCTGGAACCCTTTTCTTAAGTCCAAAAAATCTAAGTCCAGCCTTAGACATAGCCTTTTTTTTCCTAGCACCCATAATATCAGAATCAATGCTATTATATATAGATGGATATTAGTAATTTGAAAAGGTGTAAACCTTTATTGCATAGGAGATATTAGACTTGATTCGTTCTCGTTCATGAGAAAATTACGCCGGTTTATTTGTAATCCTACTTTATCTTATGATCAGATGTTTTAATTTTTGTATTTTCGACGACATCGGGGGAAGAGTGTGGTGCTTACAGCCATTTTTGTTCAAAGGTGGGTATCGTACACTCTTCCTACTTTATATACTTATTGCCGTTCCTTATGATTGCTTTTAACATTCATTACAGAGGTTTTTCTTGCTATGCTGGTTTTCCTCTATCGTTACATGTATATCTGTTTGTTATTTCTGTACGTTAGCATGTATATGAACTAAATAAACAGACTGTTTTTGAAAAAAAAAAAAAAAAAAAATAAATGGTGTATAACGTAAAAAAAAAATACCTTTGAAAAGTGCCTCCAATTGTAGATAATTTCTAGAAAATAAAACGTATTTCATCAATACTAGTTGGAGGGTTGGCCGAGTGGTCTAAGGCGGTAGACTTAAGATCTACTGGACAGTGTCCGCGCGAGTTCGAACCTCGCATCCTTCATTATTTTTGCATCCTTAAGCAGAGACCGTTTTATCGGGTTTCGATGAACATGTAGAAAACCAAAATAGTTGAATTTGTAGAAAATTTTTAGCTTTTGCATTAGCGAGATGCCAATTTAATTTCTTTTTTTGTTATTATTTTTTTGGGTGGTGATTTTGTGGCTTAGAAAAATTAATCTTTAATTAGATGTTGCGAAAACTCCATTATCAATGTAGCAAACATCATCGTACTCAAGGAATTTATCATATATAGCTAAGCCCTACACTCACGACCAGCTAGTCTTTAATTCTTTCAAATGGCAAAATTTCCAAAGATATGTATTCATTCATATTGTGAAATTTCCGAATTTTAGCAGGTTACAAGTTATGGGTCCTTTATCGCTACCTACATTGTTTATTGGACTATTTAATATTTACGTTTACTATCGTTGGTATTTAGTCTGAAAGTGAGTCTAATGAGTGGGTATTGTGTAATTCTGATTGCGATACGTTTCAATGTACGACACTTAGAGCAGAATATGATCCCAGTTCGAGATGGGGCGATATGAAACTTCTCCAGGTTCAGCTGTCGAAAATGAACAGACTATCTCACTTAAGTGATTTTAACTAACTAAGTTAACTACTGAAAGCTAAAGAGATTTTAGTATCAGGTTATACAATTCACAAGAAGTCAATGTATTTATCTAAAACGCATACTATATTTAGTTCTCCCGTTTTAAATTTCACCGTTCCACCTTCTACTGTTGGACAAATTCATCTAAATTTATTTGTGGCATCAGTATTATGTCTTATCATGGTTTCATCTATACGTTGCCTCGATGCTATGAATTTTAATGCCTGATGTGGCTGGATTGCATATTCTTGGAGCCGAATAATTGGAGTGCCATTCCAGAATCCATCTGCTAGCAATTTAATTCCAATTTATGATCGGATGTATTGAAGCATTGCTTATAATGTAAACCATGTGGTCAAATAGCCAAATAAACAACTACAGGTGATTAATATTTTCAACATCTACTATTTAGGTCTAGTTTTAGTGGGGAAATGTCTCTCGTTGTTTACACGTACTGTCATAAAGGAACAACGTACTAAGCATCATCCAAAGTCCTTTCTGCCCATTGGTTTAGAGGTTGGTTAAGATAAACATGCTTTGACAGGATTAGTGGGATTCAATTTGATGAATGCATGGAGCAATATAAGGCCTTTAATTCTATATCGTTCAAAAAACGATGAACAAATGAGGTTGAGAACCAATCTTCCCAAGAGGAAGCAATAAATCCCCGGGATTATGTTTGCCTATGATAAGAAAATATCGAAACATTAATTGTTATATGCTTTGGCTAAGAAGCATGTACGGAGTTGAGGAACTTAGGGGGTCGTATAATTTGTTTTGAGGGGCATTTTCTTAATCTTTGGGCTACCATATATTTTAGATTGATGTGTAGCAGTGGGGGCTTAACTCCGAGACAAAGGGTAAACTAAGGAAAAGAGGACCATTAGATGTGCTTCCTTTCTCGAAAAGTAACCAATACATAAAGAAAAAAATTCGTAGATATCGATTGCCAATATGTTCTAGGTACTTGTCAATGATGTTCGTTTCTTAGTTCTAATAGTCCGGGGTGAATGCGGGTGGGAGGTGGAGGGTTCTGGTAATTTCTATGTGAAAAAAATATTGTCCCTCTCTTGTGCACAGAGGTAACTAGTACATTCATCGCCTATCATCAAAACCAACTATAGACGTAGTTAATTCAAGCGAATACCCTTAACTTTGGGTTTTGTGAGGTATAATTGGGTCCGTTGTATCCTAATATGGGCATGCTTAATGTAACTATTCTCGTTGATACATATAAATTTTATTTCATATTCTTTGTGGCGAAAGAAAGAGATTAAATTACGTAATTAAATTAAATTACGTAATTAAATTTTAATTGTTCCAGAATTACCGGATTTAGTTTTTCCTTCCTTCCTTTCCTTAAATTTAATTTACGGTGGTAATAATTATTCTTACTTATTAAATTAAAACGTATAAAGTCAATAAATTATAGAAAGGTAGAAAAAAACTACCCAAATAATTACTCTTAATTAAAAATTGTTTAAAAAAAACAAAACACCCTTTTTTTGGCATTGAAGTTTATTTACGTAATTGTTCCAAGTCAAAGTCAAATTAACTTAAATAACAATGGTTGCTGAGAAGTTACTTTCAGGAATTTCCAATTTGGGTCATAGTGTCGGAACTACCATAAAGGACACGTATAATTCAACTGAGACTAATATCACTCATCTTTCTTATTCAATTAAAGATAAAGTGACTTTCCATCATCGAGATTATGATAAAGATGATGAACTAATTAGCATGTATGAACATGATCTTAAACGATCAGTTAAGGGTCTTAAATTTACCATTGCTCAAAACCATAAATTATCCACATCATACTATCCAAGAGTATTGAGTCTTCATGTAAAAATTGTTCAACTGTTTATTAAATTGATTGGTCCCAATTCGTTAGATTTTAAGGGAATAGAAGAATTTTATCATGATTTTGATAAATATGAAGCTTCTCAAGAAATACCCCACGTTCATCCAAAAGAAAAACACTATGAAGTTAACAGTGTAAATGAAGAATTGTTAAACTATTTATCTTCAATTCAAGCTCTAAAACATAGAATTTCGCTAGATTGGGAAATTCATGATCAATCAATTAAACTTAGAGTTGGTGAAATGAAAAAGCATCTTCAAGACACTGTCAAATTAATCAACAAGAGAAATAAAAAGAGAACCGATCAAGATATTGCTCATAGAAAGATTGAGAAATTTAAAAAGAAGAGTGGACCATTGAGTGCTAAAGAGGAAGCCCAATTAAATAAACTTGAAGACGAGTACCAATCTATTGATGAGGCATTTAATCAACTTAATCAAAAAACAATTTCCATCTTGCCTCATGTTATTTCATTCCTTGACGAGTTTATTGAAACAATTACCAAAGTAATATTTTGTCAGCAACTTTCTACATATGAACAGATTGATTGTACATTAACTTATTTTGCCACATTTTATGGGATGATGGGTAAGACGATTCCAACTTATGATTCAATAATTGATCAATGGGAATCAAATATCACAGCGACAAGAATTCAAATTGAATCATTTCTAAGTATTATTTATGATAAAAATCCCGATCTTCTCAACTCACAAATTGACGAGAATGATCAATCTCTGACAGGTCATAAAATATGGAACAAGATGAGTAGTAAGGTTAAAGAAAGAAAGTTTACAGTCAAGAGCGCCGATCATCAAGATGGTGTGTTTAGCGACACCATGGCATCAGATCCATTGGATGCATTTATCACATATCAAGACCCTCTGAGTAATGTTTCCGAAGTATACCACCCTAAGAAAATTATAGACATTGATGATGTGATTCTTCTTGAAGTCGTGGAGCCCAAGGAACAAGTCCCACCGCCACCTTTACCTCCCCGAGAAAATGCAGTAAGTCATTCAATGTACAGAACGTCCAGTTTCAAACCTCTTCCACCAACTCCTAAATCTTCGATTGTATCACCTATGTACAAAGTGAATACAGGTTCCAGCAGTTCATTGGAATCTTTACTGTTTAATGACGATGAAAAATCAGATGACGAAGATACGGTTGATGGATCATCAACAACTTATGATTCATCAGGTAACAGTTCTCTTAAGAGTGCGAATCTTCTTGGTTATTCCAATAGAGAAACATTAGAAAAGAATTTAAGGAAAATATATAACTCATCTAAGAATGACATCAAAGTCTCACCATTACCCCAGAAACAATTTACGATCCAGCCTAAAAAGTCGTTGTTTAACGATACATCAAGTTCAACATATAAATTGAATCAATATTCCAAATTTTTTGACAAGATACTTAAAAATTCCCTGGTAGAAGTTGTGGGGGTTGCAAAATTTGACTTTTGCGGTGAAGAACCTGGAGATTTGTCGTTTAAGAAGGGCGATGAAGTGGAAATCATATTTGATTTTCAAAAAGTCGATACTATGTACAGTAAAGATAATTTGAATTGGATGGTTGGAATTTCTAGAGTTGGTGATCAAGTGAGAATTGGGTTTGTTCCGAATAATTATTTTTAATGCACATTTTGAAGTTAGTTGGTATTGGTGCAGAGTAGAAGACAAAAAGACATAATGATAGCAAATTTGTTTACCACATAGCTAGTCTAAAAGGCTCTCGGAGTAATCAACTTATAAGTATTATTCATTGGTAAATAGCTATGTAATGTTCTAATCTATATCCTTATTATCAAGTAGAGAAAACAATGCTCCCAAAACTCTTTCAGGATCAGCTCTAAGCCCATTATGGAAATATTCACTAGTGATGTACTGTTTTAAATTGCTGCTGTGAAACACATTCTTCTTAACTTGTCTGCATAAGTCAAAATCAACATACTGGTCAGCAAAATACGTAGCTGCGACAATAGGAGTTTCCCAAGTAATCTGCTTCAAAACTTCGGTATCATATAAGGGACTCCATTTGGTGTTGGAATGCAAAGCTTGAGCCAATTCCTTAAATTTACGTAATTCGCTATAATCGTCAAACATTGACTTATAAACCATTTCACCAGTGAAATAAACACACTCGTCACTTTTCCAAAATTTCTCATGACCTGATAAATATCTTGTTCTATCAGCACTCCAATTGGTTGGTTTCGAAACATTACCATCACAATAAATAGCTTCTTGAAATAATGCATAGATCACATTTGTGTCGAAACTTGATGCATTTTGGATTGCGTTAAGGATTTGATAACTTGGTTTTTCGAATAACCAAAGATCATGATAGAATTTTGTTACGATTTCGTGTATTCTATCAGTTCCTCCAGTGGCACCAAAGCCAATACCCAATTGTTGGAATCGTTCAACCGATAAATTACCTCCATTAGGCAAAGTAACTTTGTTTGAGGCAAGATATTGACAAATTTCTTCAACTTTAGTTCTATCACCTTCATATTTGTTGTAATAATGTTCGTTTCTCTCGATTGTACGATCATATGTGGCTTTATAAACATCATCAGCATGATATCCGATTGGTGGAATACCACCAGTAATCAATACTTCTTTGAGCGAATCTGGGTGTTTGGAAAGATAGGTACAACTAATAAAACCTCCATATGATTGACCTAAAAGTGACCATTTGCCTTCTCCTCCAATCAAAGTATTTCTAATGATCTCTAAATCTTCAACAATTGAATCAGCACGAAAGTTCAAGATGCAATTTAATTGATTTTCTAATACAAAATCATTGTTAAACTGTCTACGAACTAATGATTCAAAGGTCTCGGCCTCAATTGGGGTGCTTAGACCTGTTCCTCTTTGATCAAGGTACACTAATTGATAACCTCTTTCCAAGAGAATTTTCTCTCTACCTGAATTTGACAATGGTACTTCACATGGAAACCCTGGGCCTCCTTGTAAATAGACTATTAATTTGGGGTTTTTGGGGAGAAGAATCTCGTTGCTGTTGGAATTTGGAGTCTTATGAATTGTAGCATCGTATTTCTGACAGATATTGATGACTGCTCTGATTTTAATTGATGATTCCTTATTATTATAATCCAAGGGAACATCAAAGGCAATTCTTTGGTTGAAGAGATCCTTAACCTTGAATTGGTCAATTATCTGATAGTTGGTTGTCATTATTCTTGTCCCAATGTCTTCAATGTATTTCTGGAGGTGATTAACTTTGAGAAAAGGAGATGGAAATATTCTGTGGGGGGGGGGGAGGATGGTGAAGGGATTCATACTAATCTGTAAAGAGCCGCACATAGACATGGCATAATCTGCAAATGGAATTCTCGATCCGAAATGCATCGGGTAAACTGTAAATCCTTTTTGAAGAAATTCTAACCTGTAAACACCCTGACGCGTCTTTCCTTCATTTCTTTTCTTCCTTTTCTTTAAAATAAATAAACCAAAACACGTCAACGTTATAGTAAGACTGATTCACTGATTCATTCATTCAATCATTGACTATTCTAAGATTTAACCAATAGGAGATGGCCATCAATCAATCACAAGAGCCCAAACTAAAGTTTAACAAACTGTTGGTTCCAAGCGTTAAGGATCCAATTTCAAATAAAGAATTATTAAATCGACTTCAATCACTTCATGATGAACTTTCAACCCTTGATTCCGTTGATGTCAAAAGTTTGAAATCTATCCAAACTTCCTTAATAAACAAGAAGTTACTATCACATACAAATGTTGGAGTACAGATCTATTCATGTAGTTGCATTGCCGATATATTAAGACTAAGTGCTCCTGATGCTCCTTATACAGCTGAACAATTATCCGATGTCTTCAAGGCATTTATTCGTCAATTTAAACGGTTATCGGATAAGACCAATTCACACTTCCAACAGCATTGCTACCTATTGAAGAGATTGGTAGAAGCTAAATCTACAGTCTTGATTACAGATGTACCTGATTCAGAAACTCTAATTGAATCTGTTTTTGAAACATTCTATTCATTGACCAAATCAGATTTCCCCTCAGAATTGGAGAATTTAATTAGCGATATTCTCTCTGAAGTTATATCAGAAGCTGATACTGTTCCTCATAATGTCATCAAGTTAATATTAAACAAATTTTTGGTTCATGATCCAAATAAATTAGTACAAGGACATATTTCAAGTCCAGCCTTCAATTTCTCCTTGGCTGTGTGTGAAAATAATATTGATAGAATGTCACGTTTAGTTGCACAATACTTTTCTGAAATCTTGTATGATAGCTCTACTACTGCTACTAATGAAGAAGAGGATGTTACACTGAGAAATTCGGCAAAAACCATGGAAAGTTTAAAGATGATACATCGTCTCTGTGTTCAACTTTGGAGATTTATCCCACCAATTTTAACTTCATTGATGCCGCTTATTGATGACGAATTGAATGCTGACGATGAAAAGATTCGAGTTTTGGCAACTGACACAATTGGTGAAATGCTTGGATGTGCAGATGCTACGGCAAACTTCTTTGTTGTCAATCAACAGATGTGGATCAATTGGTTGAAGAAAACTTCAGATATATCTACAGATGTAAGGGCTAGTTGGGCAAAGAAGTTTTCCCCAATTGTCTGTTCAAATGATTATACTACCACTGAGGTAAACACTGCATTTTCTACTTGCTTGAAAAAATGCCTTCTTGATACCGATGAAAAAGTCAGAGCAGCAGCCGTTTCTAGTCTTGAAGAAATACCCTTCCAGAAGTTAGCAGCAAAAGTCATCAACGTACAAGTTTTACAAACTTTATTCCGATTAATAAGAGAAAGAAATGGCATAATAAGAAATACCACAATTAAATTACTAAGTGCGCTTTATGACAATTATGAAAAGTGCGTTGCAAGTGATAATGGTATCACGTTTTCAAATAATGAAGAATATGAAGAAATAGACCAATTAATTAAAACCATTCCTAATCAAATTTTAGGTCTTGTTTATATTAATGATAAGGATATAACTGCCACTGTTGATTTGTGTCTCTTTGATTCATTAGCACCAATTTCTGAATCAGACTCTACCAAGAGAGTTCATAGATTACTTAGGCTTTATTCCGGATTGGATGACAAAGGAAAGCAATCGTTTATTGCTATCAACAAGAGGCAACAACAAGTTTCCAAAGTATTGAACACCTTTCTTGAAACTGCCGAGTCTTATCATATGCAAACTTCCGTAACAGATGATAAGGAGAATAACGAAGGTAACTCAGAAAAACAAAAAAGCACTTTACTGAAATTGGATAAGATTATTAATTGGTTCTGTGTTGCATTTCCCGAAGGTCATTCCACTTTTACTTGTTTTGAACGCTTGTTTAAATTGAACAGGTCCCGTTTCATGTATTTGATAAAGCTATGTATTTCCCCGGAGTCTGATTTTAATACAGTAAAGAACTCAATGAAAGAATTGTTCAAAAAGTTAAGCGAGCCAAAGAATATCAAACTTGACGGTGACAGAAATATCGTTAATACTACGGACATGGTTTGCAATGTTAAACTCTTATTATTGAGGGCTTCTGTCTTGTTGTATAACAAATCCAATGTTGTTGAATTGATTAAGTGTTCTAAAGATACAAGAAGTGAGTATAATTCTTTGTCAAATGAAGTACTTCAACAAGTCTCGTTGGCTATACCTGATGTTTTCAAGTTTCATGTGAGAGAATTAACGGGCTTAATAACTGAACAAAAGGAAGGAGCTAAATCAAACACCTTGAAGACAATCTATCATTTCGTAAAGAAGTATCCGGAATTGTTCCCTACTGCAATTTCTTTCTGTGACGCTTTGAAGAAAATTGCCGTCAACGGAACTCCGAGAGAAGCAAGATATGCCATCAAGATCTTGGGACTTAGTGAGAATAAAGAACAGATTGCCATGGAAGTTTTTGGGAAAGTCTATCCGTTGGATCTTGAGAATGAGAATTTTGCTACTCATTTAAGTACGATAGCAGAATTGTTTGTTATTGATCGTTTAACTGTTCTGAGTGAGGAACAAGATGTAACAACGTTTTTGATCAAGGAAATCTTCCTAAAAAACAGAGGTACCGAACCGGAAGTGAAGAACGACCAATGGATTGATGATGATGAATTAGATGAAAACCATAAATTATACTCTACATTATACGAGAAACTCCTTGGAATTAGGTTACTTACTAATAGTTTGAAAGGCTTTGAAGATGAAGTAATGTCACAGGAAGAAAGGGATGATGCTAAGGAAAAAGCCAGACCAGTAATTAGGTTCTTGATGTCATACGTTGGTAATAATGGAGAGATTATTAAGAAAGGATCTGCCAACTGGCAAACACCAGAACCATTCAAACTGAAATTAAGATTAACTGCAGGATTGTATCTTTTGAAATTGGCCCAAATTCCAATATATAGTGAAACTTTTTTGTCTGAAAGTCTTCGAAGATTGACTTTCTTGTTAACTGATAGTGATTATAATGTCAGATCAAGGTTTATGGCTAGTTTACAAAGAAAATTATCAAATGAGGTTATTTCCGAAAAGTTCTGGGCTCTTCTCTTTTTTGGTAGCTATGAAACTAACACCGAATTGAAGAATAATGCAACAATATGGATCAGCGCTGCATTTAGACGTCTAGAATCAAAGAAAAGTCTTAAATTTGAGAGGTCTTTAGTAAGATTGGTGCACATTTTGGCTCACCACGAGCAATACATTGCATTAACACAAGAAAATGACGGTGTGGATGAGAGCAAATTCAATGCCTACAAATATGTCTGTATCCCATTGACCTATTTTGTGACTTTAATTGCAACATCAGACAATATTTCATTATTGTATTATTTGGCAAGCAGAATCAAGCAACACCGAGATGCAACAATCGAATCCTCTTTATATGACGACGATAAATTCTCAGAAAAAGTTTTGAATTTGTATAGAGTGGCAGAATTGGCACAGCTAGTGATCAAAGAATATAGTGATCATAAGAATTGGCCAATTCAAACATGGCCGGGAAAGATTAAGCTTCCTACAGATATCTATGCATCAATGGCATCTCCGTCTGAAGCCCAATCGGTTGTAACAAAAGTTTTCATCAAGGAAGAGATACAAGTCCAACTCATTAATTTCATTAGAAAAACGCTCCATGTCGGAAATAAAAGGAAAATGCCAGCTGACAATCATATGTCTTCCAAAAGAAAGAAGGTCAAAGCTATAACCAAAAAGCCAGTGCGTAAAAATAATTCTGCGGCTCCAAGCAGGAAAAGTTCAAGATCAAAAGGTAAAGTCAATTATACCGAAGAAGCATCTGATTCTGAGAGTGGAGAAAGTATCAGCGATTACGAAGAATGATACCCTTACTTTGATTGTGTTTTAGAGATGTGTTGTATGTATTATATAAGCAAGTTTTGTGTATTTCACTATAATTATATGTATATTATGTAAATCCTAAGGTTCCATATCTTTGAGAGAATCGATCTCTCCCCTTTGAGACCAATCTTCTCCAAAAATTCTTAATCTTGCAGCAGACGGAAATTTTTTGTTTGCAACTACCAATGGTAATTCAAGAGCTATCACTGCCATTAATTTGGTACTCTGTCTTCCATAACGTTGCGAAAATTGTCGAGCAGCCGCTTCCCACCAGTTCCCAAGGAGGGAAAAATGTGTATTTCTAAGTAGTTCCGGTTTTGTATTGGCCAATCTAGCCAAAAATTGCCAAGATGCTTCAAATGAGTAATGTGGCAATTGTGGATAATCAGTCAAGCGAGTCATAACTGCCCATGCCGTACATATTCCTGAAACTCTTTCGTCATACTTGACATCGTCTTCCCATTTGTTGTCTTTTCTCTTCCAACCCATTCTCTCTCGACCCTCTTCTGTATCAATTGAACATGTATATCCAATCAAGTAAGGACATTTCTTAACAAATCTAGCTGTAATGAAATATTCGAATTCGGGAAAGGTCTCTAGTAATGTATATGTTAATTTGGCTAATGGTATGGCTGCTGAAGGTTTGACTATGACTTCTGTTTCTGCTTGATCCACTATAGCTTTTGCTACAAAATTCAAAATCCATTTATAAGCAAGTTCATCGCTCTTTGTCATCTGTATCATTTCGACGACCTCATTGGTTATCTTCCTCAATTGATTGGTCGAGTTTGAAAGCTGACCAAATTTGGGATTGATCTTTCTTTTGAATGCATTGACATCCTTCTTCAATTCTTTGTTTGCATTTAGTTTTTGCACTATATCCTTCTTTATATCTGCAATATCCTTCTTATATTTCAAGAATTCTTTTTCGATCCTTACGAAATCAGTCAATGATTGAGTTTGCTTTTGTTTTTGTAGTTCTGTCTTTTTCTTCAACTCTTCTTCCTGTAGCTTCTTTTGTTGTAATTCCAACTGTTTACGCTTCTCTTCTTCCTCTTTTTCCTTTCTCTTGGCCTCTTCTTCTTTCCGCTTTCTTTCTGCTTCCTCTCGACGTTTGCGCTCTTCTTCTTCCTTCCGTTTTCTTTCTTCCTCCTGTCGTCTTCTCTCTTCTTCCACTCGGCGTTTTCGTTCCTCCTCATCTCTGCGTTTTCTTTCCTCTTCCTTACGTATCCTCTCTTTTTCAGCAAATATAACCTGTTGAATATGTTCATTCTGTATTTTCAAATTATTCTGAATTCTATCTACCAAAGATGAGATGTTTACTTCTGCTCTTTTATTGTGTAAATTAACTTTTTCTACAAGTAATGCTTTTCTATTAGTTTCCTCCATCTGTTTCATTGCAATCAAATCTGCAGTATAGTCTTCAATTGCATTATATACTTGTGAAAATTGCAGTGCGATGGGTGATTCTATCCTTTCTGGAATTAGCTTCAGTAGTGGAACATGTTGGATAAAATTGGTTGGTACAACCACATTGGAACTTGGTTGAGTATCCACGTATACTTCAAAATCAGCCGGTAGTCCAAACTTCATTGATTAATTCCTCTATATTCTGTCCCTGTTTGTGAAATAACCTAACACATCCCAAGGCCTAGAACACTAATATGGGTGGCACACTCATTGTACGTACGCTTCATAGATTTTGTTTTTCTTGATAGTCATGATGTAATTTACACTCATGTGACGATTGTCTTAGTAAATTTGAGCACTACTCATTTTTCAATCAAACAAAAATTTTTCAGAAAGTGATTGAACTGGTTGTCGGTTAGGCCTATACTGCTATTTATACGCTAGGAACAAGATACAAATAGACTATGAGTAAGGTATTCATTCGTCAGTTCTCTCGCTCAGCACAAGTGCTGACGGGTTATTCCACTGTTCAACCTGTTCATCACTTGGTTAAAGTTCAAAAGCCAAAATTAAAGCCTGGATATCAACAACTTTTAATGTCAAAAGATGATGTTAGAGCTATTAAATTTAGACCAACCGAAATTTCTCAAGATAGAGTTGCTGATCACTATAACAATACATTAAAATCAGATTTGTTATTGCAATTGTACGATCATGAAGCCGAAATAATTGAAGGTAAAAATAAAAGAGGATGGGGTACTGATTCTCCATATAAGTTATTCCGTCCGTTAAGAAAACCAAAGGGAAGTGCACGTTCTACTATACCTATATTACCAATATCCAATGAAAATGTTCCTGAACTTACTGAAATTGTTGTTCAATCATATAACAAGAATGCCATGGAACTGCCTTGGTTAGATATCTCTACTAGACTTCAACTTGCCCAAATGACAAATGTTAAACCAAAACCGTTATTTACCAAATGTAACATTATATCTTGGAAAATCAGAAAAGGTAGACCATGTGGTGGTAAATCAGCATTGAATGGATATGATGCATCTCAATTTATATCTACTTTGACTGAAATGGTATTACCAAGAATTAGAACTTTTAGAGGTATCAAGAACACTTCTGGTGATCGTAATGGTAATATTTCATTTGGGTTAGATTCAGAACACATGGCTTTCTTTCCTGAAATTGAAGCATTCCAAGATTTGTTCCCAAGTTTAAATGGTATACAAGTTACTTTCAAAACTACTGCTAGAACTGATGAACAAGCTAAAATATTGTTAAGTGGACTTGGTTTCCCATTCTACAATCCATCAAGGGTAGAGAACGTATAGACTATTCACTTGTACATAATATAAACTGTATATATAAAACTATAAATTAATTCATTGTTGTAATTACTAGTAAATTAACTGATTTATGTGAACTTAGTTATGGGTTCCCGGTTATTACGGCCTAATTGCCTATAACGACAGAGGGAAGAAACAAAATTCTGTTTCATGCGAAAGAACACAAATATCGACGTAATTTATAGGTCGAGCTTTCTTTCTTTCGTACAAATTAGCAATTCTTTTGTTTGCAAATACTGCCCAATCCCTCAATCAGAAATGCTCATATGGTCGACGTTTTTACAGTTACTTAAATATAGAGTATAACTGTTGTAATTACAGGCCGAATGAACAAAAGTCACCTCTTCCTTGACCTACATTTGAAACTATTAGTATACGCTTTGTCATGTCGAATTTACAATTAGGACAAAATTCTCCAGATGCGGATGAGATCCCTTCCCCTTCCCCTTCCAATTCTCCCGCTCCGGTAGCTCCTCCTACTTCCGGAGAGGAATCCAAGTCAACCATCAACACCACCGCAAAAGAATACAACAAAACGAAAGCTGATTTTATTGCCGTTCAGAGATCCCGAGAATCTTAGCTGAAGAAAAGGAATCTGAAAACATCGATTCCTTAACTATAGATGAAATGATCAGATTGAACCGCGAGTATGAGCCAGTACTATGGTTCATTTCGCGCAGCTTTAGTGGCAACACTAAGAAGTTAGACGTAATGTCATTCCATCGCAGGATGTTCCAAATGATCAACTTATATCATTCTGTATGCTAGATCATCGTTAGAGATGAAGCGAAAGTCCCAATTCAACACAGAAAATACGTTGAACCACTTATCCTTGAGGCAATAATTGATAAACTTCCACAGGAAGATAGATTCATCAACTGTCCATCATTAATGGAGTTAATTTACCTCTTGGATAGCATTATCAAAGATAATGAGATTGATATCATTAAGATTGCCGTTGAGGAAGCAGCTCAAGTTATACACAAGATGCTCACCGTTGACCTTAATAGAGCCAGTATTAATGTCTTCTTGGAAAAGAGTGAAGAATTGAAAAGTATATATCCCAAATATTATCCTTTGCTAACTGAAATTGCAACTTACATCGTTACTTTCAAAGGCAGTGGTCTTTATGAAATTATCATCAAGATTGTGCAACAGAAAGCTAAAGATGGGGCTGAGTCTTTTACCCTCAGAGATTTATGTGAAATCCTTCTTGATAAACATACTGATTATATGGAGAATACCAAACCTCAGAGAACCAACCTACCATCTGTGTTGAAGATTTCTCAGGATATTGATAACCAAGATCGTTTGCGTGTTCTTCTTAAAGAAAGTAAAAAACTTAAGAAGCAGACAAAGAGAATTCTTGATAGTATCGCGGTAATGAGAAAGAAGTTGAGAAAGGCGAACAGATGTACTCACTGTCTTCAACCTGGTCATCCCATTGAAAGATGTGAAAACATTCACAATACCGATCTTTATGGTTACACCATAGACAGATTCAGATATTTAGATCTCAATAAACAAATGGCTCCTTAGCTATCTGTAATGGATGAACCTATCAAAGCCTTTTAAACTTGCAGACAAAAATTTCACTGTAGATTTATGGTCCAGATATTACTATCGCCAACTATCGCTCTAAAATTCAAGATTATCAACTGGTAAACTTTGAAATGGCGCACCATTGATGCCGCAGAGCTAGACATTGCTAACGTTAAAATAATTGGTTCAATGCCTTCAAGGGCAACGGGAGAGATCATTGAAAATGAACACCAGAAAGTTGAACCTAAATTATATTCTTTCTATAATGCCTCCTTGGCTAATGGAAGACGTTGTCAAATATCAATCAGACATGATCTCATATTTAATGCTATGCCACTAGATTGCAAATCGAAAGATCATCATAATGTATGTACGAGTACCTTCGAAGCAGAATTCTTTTGTCTCGGCCAAACAACCAAAGGAATACCATGGAATAAAGCCTTTATTGAAAACGTAGATGGAACACCCACCCAGGCACGTATTATATATGAAGATAATAATGAAGTGATCCTTCACTCCAATGGCACAGGCAACAAAGAATCCATATAGCAAACACTTCGAGGTTAAACACAAAACATGTGAACAAGAGAGTTAGACTTGGAGAAATATCCGTCAATTTCACGCCCGCCCGAGACAATACATCTGACACCCTTTACTAAATGAAGTGCCATACATATATTCGAAAAATAACGTTTAGAGAAAGCGTTCTTCGACGGTATGTTTTAATTCGTGTTTTACTTGAATGTATTTGGTATAATCCTCACACCATTATAACAGTTTGATGATTCTGGGAAGTGTTAACACATATTGCTCAATCCCTTAATCAGATAGATACGTACACCTAGGTCGACGTGTAATCTCACTTGTGACCTTTTTCTTCGTAAGATAAATTTATTGTGTAGCAGTTAATTGAGTATGTTTTGTTCGGGTTGAAACTTTTTCTCTCTAAAAATGCACAATGTTATTAGTTTAAATTGGAAAAGTAAAAATTTGTAAACAAACCTTCAACTTTAAATTAATTGACAGACTAATTTACTTAGTTGGTGATGATGCTAATATGACAGAAGTAGAGCCAAGTCAACCACAGATTTCAATCGTCCATGAATATGAAATACTTTTCTCTGATAGAATACGACAGAAAGATAAAAAATGGAACGATGGGATACTCAAGTTTTATGAATACAACAGTAAATTAGAGATATTCGATGATTCAAGAAACTTGATAGGTGCCGATTTCTTACGTGACAAACCCACTTCGTTTATCCTTGGTACTTTATTGGCCGATGACAATGAATTTATAGTTCCAAGTGGAAAGTTGATTATTCAAATTCAGGGATTTTTACACACGAGTGAACGAGACATATCTAATGTCTTTACGAAACGATCAACTCAACCTTCAGAGACACAAAAGAGATCCCTAGTTCCTACTACTATAGTTCTGAACAAGAGACCAACAGTTTCGTCAATTAGAAGTGGCCGCATAGATAGGGTACACCCATCAAAGAGAATAGTACCACCTTCGAAGGGTATAGAACCAGTGCAAAGTACGCATCTTGTTCTGCCTACACCGCATGGAGGATTGCGAAGAAAGGTTATTAACAAAGCGGACCCTCCTCTCAAGGCCAATGAGTCAATTCAAATAGGTAACAAGGCAGAAATCAAGAAGTTTGTTACATCAAACAAACCTGAAGTATCCCGCAACCCTGCCAAAGAATTGAATGGATCTAGTCTTAATCGATCTCCAAAAAGTTCAATGAGGACAAAAACTCAAAATATTTTGAAAATATTGTTACACAGGGAGAATAAACTTAACTTGGCACTTCCACGAATACCACCAATGTCATCCATTCATTTCAAAAATATGCATGACCCTCGTAATAATACCAAGAAGTTGTATGAAGAACCAATTATCCGTGTTCCGTGCAATTCTGCACCTGAAAAGGAGAGAAATAATATCATTAAAGAGGAATTTGTTGCATCTACTACCACGATAGCGGATGCTGATATTATTTATGACTTTTCTGATTTTGAAGAAGATCAAAACTTTTATGAAATGCTTCAAGAAAAACGGCAAAGAGACGAACAACAGACGGAAATTTCTGATAGTTGTGATGAAGAGTCATTGGCATTGTGAAGAGTAATTTTATTTAGAAATATTGGCCTAAGAGTATATACTATCAAAAACTATATATTGTAAATAATAGATATCTTACTTACCGGTGCTAGCTTTAACTTCTGCGACAGCTTGTTTCTTCTTTTTAAGCTTTGATTGTTCTCTTGAAACCATGACTGGAACAGAATTGGACGTGAAAACTTTGAAAAGGGGGAATGATGAGACTAAACCATTTATTGCTGCAAAGGCTGGGCGATTTGACATTCTTGCAAGGAATTGCTGAGCAGGCAATTCGATATAGACATTTTCAACAACTGTGTTTGTTTCGGGATCTGTAAGGGTATTAGAAATCCTCAAGTTAGGAAACATGATTGCAAAAGGTATATTGTAGCTGAATGGAAGAGCTAGTGTGAATCCATTGATTGTTCAACCTCAAACCAAAAAAAAAATGTGATTTTTTGCACCCATTTGAAGTAAACATAACAAATTAACCTTCAATTTGTACCTAACCTGTCTAAGGCAGCAAAGCATTTATCAATTTTCTTAAGTAAACTCTGAAACGTTCGTTCTTTCATAACCTTTGATAACAATATCAACTTCCAAAAGACCTTTGCAGTTGTGTCGGATATTGATGTACTTTTTAATTTTCGTTCAATCAACCTAGTACGGTCCATAAGGACATTTATTTGAGATAAAGCTTTATCCACAGCCTTTCGAACGATAACTCGAGAGTCATATCCGAAATTATAATCTTCACTCATTGATATATACTTATCCCAATCATTTTTCTTATTGGTCTCAAAAAATCCAATTTTGTATCTCCTACTATCAATTCCAGGTGTGGTTAAAATGGGAATATGATATATGAAATCCATTTTATATGTCATTTCAAACCAATTAAGCATTATATTTGACGCCAATAACGGGGTGGATTCCATTGAAGTTTTATTATGTATTTTTGCATCATATGCATCTAAATTATTTGTATAAAACATGGATCCGACTAATGTGTTTGGTAAATATATTGGGAATGTTCTAAGCGCAAACGTTTTTCTTCTTGCTAGGACTATAGCATTGGCTTTTTCTGTTCTACTAAAATTCAAAGGTTGGGCCCATGGGATAGTATCGTTCAAGTTTAGATCGTATATCAACTTGTTGTCGTGACAATATAGTAGATGATAGGTACCAATAAAATCCTTAATACGTAACTGATATTCTACTTTGAAGCCGGTAAACGGTATATTTTGGTTGCTCACGCATGATTGGGACAGATCCGGTAGACTGAGCACTTGATTTATGTACAATATAATAATGGCAAATATGGAACTCAAAATCATGAAGTTGTGCAAAGCATCTGGCGCTAACTAAGTTTAGGAGACGATTGGGTGCAAAAATCTACATTGCATTAAGAAAAAAATGCAATAAATGCAGAAATATCTATTCAGGTAATAAACTATCTAGACCAACAGCTACAGTCATTCCAACTACAAACTCAAACATACCTCTATTACGTGTTCCCTCTAATAACTCGGGATCATCATAAACGGTCACCCAACCTAGCTTGTTATCATCTGGAGTATCATCCTTTGTATTTGTCAGAAAATATAAGCCATCGCTACCATGGTAGTACTTCTTAGTCTTAGTTCCAGTTCCATAATCGGTTTCTATTTCGCTGGTACTAATAAATGCCTTCTCATTTTTAAACATGCCTGTACTTGCTTTGGCAGTCAGCTTCAATTGTTCACTAACTCTAGAATCATGCGGTCTGAAAACTGCCAAAACAGGAGGAAAATCAACTTCAGGATCATGCAAATATACTTCTGCTGGTTCAGATACTTGGTATTTCAAATTTTGGGTATCATTATTGATAAAATTTTGGTGGAAGTAGACATTTCTTTTTCCACTAAATTTCATAATATCTTCATTATTTATTTCATTATTTTCATTGTTGCTTCCTTGAGAAGTACTTGTAGCATTGATAATTCTATTTTTGAATTTCTTCAAATTACTTACTTTAAGTCTTGGAATCGAACCTATATTCCACTGCATACAATTCGGATCAATAACTTCAAAATTCTTGAAACATTGGGGATTGGTGCTTCTGAGCTTATTAAAGGGGAATTGAACCTCATCAATCTCTTTGGGTAATGCTCTACTATTGTACAATGTGGGGTCTGGCAATTCCCATACGTTCTTATTCTGTACAACACGGTTCTTGGGTATGGATAACTCAAAATTTCCTCCATCACGTTCAGATCTCTTTACGATTATCATGAGTGGAGTATCCACATCGTTCTCCATTGATTTACTATCTTTGAAAATTAAAGTATATCCCTTTTTGGAATATGGCTGTCGACTTCTCATTTCATGATCAAGTATAATAATATAATACCCAGGAGCATTTCTGCAGTAGATATGTTTCATTCCTGGATTAGTAGTTAAATATAGATCTCTGCCAAATCGAAGAATGTGATATTTCCAAAAGGGTGATTCTGGGCTTGAGAAAGTTTTGCCTGACCTTCGGGTCGAACAACGCTCCAGTTTGGCATCATATGGAAGATGTAATGTAGATTCTGATTGAAATTCTTTGCGGAATAGCTTATTCTTGTTATTGGAGGAACCATTACCTTCCTGTCTGGCGCTATAGGCACCTTGTAATCTAAGTGGTGGGGCATGATGACCTGCTCTAGATGGATTCGTATAATTTTGTGGGGCAAGAGGCATTGATTCAGGTCTCTTTGATGTCTGATTCTTTAACTTTTCAGTACCATTCGAGGTTAAATCTGCAGATCTTGAAAGTCGTTTAAGGGCAGACAAGCTTTTGATGTTTAAACTAGTCAATGAATTACGAAATCTTCGCCTTGTAGCCTTGGGAGTCAGTTCTTCGATTTCTTTGAAAGATATAGCGTCATTCACTAGATGACCTGGAGACTTTTCCGATACATTTGGGCTCGGTAGTCGATCAAATGTTGTAGTCGGAGTTTCAGCCGTTATGTATCTCTCTATAGAAGTGAGATCACTTCGATCAATTAGCGTATTGTCTAGTCGACTCCTGGGGGTCATAAATTCTGCTGATGATTCGGTCCTCATAGAATCCACGGGGGTAATGTATTGTTGCAAATTTGGATTGGAATTTCTATAGCTTTGGATTAGGTCCTTCGGATCTTCATAGGTCATATCATCGCTAGTTTCTTCCTCTGTCTGAGGTGCAGTCTGCTTTTTGCCTCGGGCAATGTCTGCGTAGGCATCTTCAGGAAGAGGTGGAAGTCGCTTTGTCGCGCCTTTGTGGTCAGGTTTCGGTCCTTTCCTTGCCTTATGCATTATAAAATAGTGGGTGTGGAAAGGTTAAAAGAAATGCCAATTTGCAATCAAAGGGGTGATAGATAAAAAATTCATCCGAGATCTTACCAGTAGAACTGAGTGTGGAAAATTCAACTAGCAAACTTCAATCCAAGATTTCTTCGTCATTAAAAGTAGTACAAACACCTTACCACAACGGCATAGATATATGATTGTAACAAAAATCTATTTATAGATATAAGCAAGACTTATAATTCTGTTGGATTAAGGTCTGTGTATCATCTCCATTCCTTTCAATTTTAAATTTAATTTTTGTGGCGTATTTTTTCGTAACTGAAATATAAGTTTCTTGCCGGAACAATTGAATTTGATTCAGACGGTTTCAAATAATGGCTGTTTATGATGAAACACACACAATGAGAAATAGAAGTTTAAAATGATTTAGTACAAAGCCCGATAAATTCTCACTTAAGACATATTGTGTTCTAGTTCTTTCATTGAATAGTACTATCTATCCAAACCTCATATACGAAAATGAAACAAACTTCCTTACTTCCATACGGGTAATACAGGGCGAACTGAGTATTGGCTTTCATTTCAATCATAGTCTCTACTTGTTGAACCTTTTAACTAATAGGAATTAGCATCATGTTACTAAGATTTACTATCTTCATTCACAAATTAGCAACATAATAGAATTCTTGGATAATCATATTACGCTCTGTTGCATCTCTCTTCATTTCAGTCTCTGTCTAATCCAAGCAGTTATTCTGAAAATTTCTTACTGGCTCCAAAAATACTGAGAAGTCAAGTAATACCTGAACAAATATTATCTCCCAATTTTGTTTTTATCTTTGATTCTTTTTCTTCTCCTCATGGGATCTAGAAATTGAATCGTTATTCTTCGAAATTACTTCGTTATTTCCCGTCTAACTTTGGTAAAAATAATTTTGACGATTCGAAAACTGGTTGATATGGCGATTTGGAAGTGATTACCCCAGCTTTCAGTTACCTATTTCACGTTACGTAGTTCTGCTTTAAAGCAGAATAGAACAGACGAAATTAACAAAGTATAACCAGAAGAACCATTAAACAGTAGAAGTAACCAATTTTGGAGAATACACCCATGCTCGCAATTCTAGCTTGTAATATAATATGTATCGTGTGCACGTAGTTTCATCCATCCCTTTTAAACGCCATCATTAAAATTACGGAGAGAAAGAATTCGATGATTTTTAGATCAGTTTATTGTTTTCTTTTCTAGTGCAAGACAATGTACCTTTCAGGTTTTAGTTGAAATTTCACCTTAATCAATTTAAAATTAATTAATGAAACTTAGTGTGCAATTCTTAATTCAAATCAGTTTCATCTCTTTCTAATAATATAAATACTTTCTTCAATCACGAACTTTTTCCCAACTCCCCTCAAAGCAAATTTACTTTAATCAAATCCTCATCCACCCACCCACCCACCCCCCAATGGACCTTGATCTTGAAGAAAATCAGGCATTATTGCCCATTAATTCAGTTGAAGACGAGGGATACTTCAATGCTACATTTTGTCCAAATGCTCGTCAAACTTTTAGAATTTGTTTAAACTTAAAACATTTAATTGATAAAATCATTCCCATTATATTTGATGAATCCGAAATTTGTTGTTCTAATTCCCCAATTTTAAATGAAAATGTAATTCAATTGGCATTCACCGCAGCTGGTGGTAAAGGTGATGGAAAACCTGGAACTCTGTCTCATAAATATCGTGCTTCATTGATTTTCTGTTTATTGAAAGTTTGTGGATGGTATTGGCAACAAAGTATCGATGAATTGACCGATAATGAATTATACAAACTTCGTGCAAAGGCTGCTCAAAAATTGGCAGTAATTATTATTGAACGTGAAACTGATGATGAATATTTATTTTTAGGAATGTTATGTCACAGATATTCTATTTGTTTGGGTGGTGTTGATTGTCCACCCCTTAGTGCATTAGAATTGGCAGTTGATATGCATTCAACTATGGTGATTGGATCGTCTGGGTATCAACGATGTATTAAATGGTTATGGAGAGGTTGGATTGTTCAATCAAGTACTGACACTCATTCTTATATTATGTACAAAGATGTTGCATCCAATTCTATTAAGGCTCATTTTGATCCAGCAAGAATTAAGACCCCATATTACCAAAATATCTTGGAAATCTTTTTCAATCTTGTTTACTTGGCATTATTTACAATCATTTTGAACTCCCGACAAGAAGTTGCGGCTCCTGGGGTATTTGAGATTTTATTTTATTTGTTTACTCTTGGTGCCGTTCTTGATGAAGTTGTCAAGTTTTACCATGTTGGTTGGAATTATTTAGGTTTCTGGAATGCTTTGAACGATACCATGTACTCAATCATTGCTATTGCAATTTTCTTTAGATTTGCAAGTTTGGATTCTCAAGGAGATAAGAAACTTAGATATCATGAAATCTCATTTAGAATCCTTTCTTGTGCTGCTCCGTTAATGTGGTCAAGATTATTATTATATCTTGATGCTCAACAATTTGTTGGTGCCATGATTGTAGTTTTGAAGACAATGATGAAAGAATCACTTTTATTCTTTGTATTATTGTTTGTTGTCATTGTTGGATTCTTACAAGGTTTCTTGGGATTGGATACTTCTGACGGTCATAGTGATGCTACTAGTAAAATCTTAATTTCTTTGGTTAAAGCAGTTGTTGGTGAATCGTCATTGGATGAAATGGGTAATTTAATTCCACCATATGCAGGGATCTTGTATTATATCTACACATTCTTATTATCGGTTATTTTGATGAATATCTTGGTTGCGTTATACGCAACTGCATATGCTGCAATTGTTGAGAATGCAACTGATGAATATTTCGCTTTAGTGGCCCAAAAGACTTTGAGATATATTAGAGCTCCTGATCAAAATCTTTATGTTCCTCCGTTGAATTTGATTGAAATTGTTATCAGTGTATTTGGTTGGGTATTACCAAAGAAAGCATTTAGGGATATTAATTATTACGTTATGTTGATAATTTATTCTCCATTTTTAATTTATATTACAACGGATGAATTAACAAATGCTAGAAGAATTCAATATAATAGATATAAGGGCCAACCAGATGATGCTAATGAAAATGATTGTGAATGGGATTTAACCGATGGATTTGAAGGAGATATGACTACTAGTATAGCTGAAGGAATTAGAGACCGTAATTTAGAAATTAGAGAAGAATTACGAACTCAAAGAGAAGGAGAAACCCAAGATCCAGAATTTAGAATTGATTATGTTGAATTTAATAAGCGTATAGACGACGCGCGTAAACCGGTTGAAGAAGCTTATAAGAAGGGGGTTAGATGGGAATATGTTGAAATTTATCAAAAGATTGATAAATTGACTGCGTTGGTTGAAACGCTTATTCTCGAAAATGAAGAATTGAAGAAGAAATCAAGAGATAAAGTTGAAGAAGATCAATCTGCGCAAGAATCTTCTTAGGTGTAGGTGCTTGTATGTATGAAGCTTTGATATGTAGTTAGTTAGTTTGTTAACTAGTTAGTATAGTATTGGAGTGTATGAGATGAATTAAGTGATAATGATTGTTTAAATAAATGTGTACGTGTAGGACCCTGTATAAATCAGTTAAATTGATCGGTATTAATTTATAATTGTTATCCAGTTATATGCAGTAGTTAACGAGAAAGTTTTCTTGTTGATTTAAATGAAAGTTAGTTTGTTAGATAGTTAGTTAACCTTAACAACAGAAAAACCATTACGGTTACTGTTCGTTTGTATGGTGTAGATCTACTGTGATTTTAAATTAAAAAAGTATGCGTATAGAATGATATATTAAATAGTTATGGATATATCTAACCACCTAATTACTATCAACATATCTATTTTTACTTAGTAGTAATAATTATAGTGGTAAGTAACAGTAGTAGTAGTAGTAGTTAAACCAAACTTAAGTTAGAAGAAAGTAACAAAAAAAGTTTTACAACCAAAATGAATGTATTACAAGAAAAAGCACTTACATTGTAAGTTAACTTAAGTAAGTAATAAATTAATTAATTAGCTTCACTACATTCAATTAAATTAAATTAAATTAAATTAATAGTAGTGAGCAAGAAAAAAAAAACTTAAACAACCAAAGGAAAGGAAAGAACGAAAAGGAAGAAAGAAAGAAAGAAAAAAAATTAATTTACCCTTAAATAAATTACATACATAGATTTACTACCTATAACCCCTTCAAGTTACAACCGTCATATGTATATAGATATATATTATCCATTTATTTAATATGACAGGTAACAACAATAATAATAATAGTACCAATAACAACAACAACGCTAAAAAAGACCAAGATCCTTCTTGGTTTAAACTAGGAGACGATATTCAGTTTGTATACTCAAAAAATGAGAATCAAACAAACCAACATCAATCACCTTCATCAAACCCACCTTCAAACCAACAACAACCGCAACCACAACCCTCAAATACTTTGGCTGATCCAAATCCAACTAGTAATAGCTCAAAGAAAAAGAAAAAGAAGAATAAAAAGAAGTCAAAGTTAATGCAAGCCCATTTAAACAATCCTGATGATGATTACCCAACTTCCCGTGTCATAAAACAAGCTCCAAACGGGGATGTCATAGTAGAGAGTCTAGATGTAGAAGAGGATGATGATGATGAAGATGAAGATGATCATCTGAGCCATGTGCTGCATCAAAATCTACAACCTCATTCGCATTCGCAAAACCATACGCCGTCAACTCATCAAAATCCTCCACGCCAACAACAAGATAATAATTTATGGGATAGTGCATCCATCGAAGAACAAGAACGATTAAAGGAATTTTGGGAATCATTAGATGAATCTCTGAAAATTGAATTAGTCAAGATTGATAAGAAGTCTATTATGGAAATGTTCAAGAATGAAACAAGAAGGCAGCAGCTGCAGCTACATTCAAATACTTCTCATACAGCAAATAATTCTACTGGAGCTTCAAGCAATAACACCAATGGTAGTACGAGTAACAATTGTGCTTGTAAATATTGCGGAAGAAGGAATAATATTATTGAAGATGAGTTGGAAAACATATATGATAACCATTTTGATGATATAATTGATTTCATTCATGAAGTTCGAGATATAAATGATTTAAATGCGTTACCTGGTCTTTTGTTTGGTGGATTCCATATGTTGGAAGAAGAGCATAAACTTCAGAAACGACAACAGCGATTTAATCAGAAAATGGAACTCATGTCTCAAGATCAAGATTTGAAGAATCAAATAGAAATGAATAAATCAAACTCAATAAATGGAACCAATAATGGGGAAATCGATATTACCAAGAATAATGATAGTAGCGTTGCTAACTCAGATCAATTGAAATTAAAAGAAGGATTTGATGAAAGTGCAATAGTTAATTCTGAAGGTGGGGCATCTACGGAACAACAGCTTTTTAATAAATTACTAGATCCAAAGTTATTTGAAGCATTAGAAAGCATGGACTTAGAGAAAATGAAAGAAATTTCATCAAATACTGAAAATGGTAATAGTGCAACTCAAACTAATTTATTAGAGAAAGCAGGATCATTAAGGGAAATTGTCCGAGATTTACATAAAGCCGATAAGGCACAATTAGAAAAGGGAATGTCATTCCTACAAAATATGGGGAAATTATTCTCGAATGCTGCCTCTATGAATCCAAATGATCCTGAGGCTCAAAAGGTTATGACTACTCATTTTAATGATCAGTTAACACAAGGATTGTCTAGCTTTGCTGAAGATTTATTAAAGAATGATGGTAACTCGTTTATAAATATGATGGAAACACTTTCTGAATCAAGAACAGCAAGAGAAGAATTATTAAGAGAAACCATGCCAAAGCAACAACAAACACAACATCAACCACAACTGCTACATCCTATATCTCCTGCATACGTTACTCCTGAATCGCCTCATCCTTGGGAAGATGAAGATGACGAACATGATGCTTCTTGTCATCATCACCATCACCATCACGAACATGAGGAAGATGAGTATGATGAAGATGAATATGATGATGACGACGAAGATGACGAAGATGATGACGAGGAGGACGAAGATGAAGAGGATGATGTTCTAGATGATGAGGAGGAGGATGACGAAGACGAAGGTGCAAGTGATACCGAATCAGAAATATCCGAGGAAGAAAAAATGCAAGAAGTTCGTCGTCTATTCTTAATACAAGTCATCAAATTATTCCAAGAAAGGTTGAAGAATGCGTATAAGGAGAAATTATCCCAGGATCGTACCCAGAGATTAATTGAAGAATTAGAAGCGGAAGAAATGGCCAAGAAGGAACGAGAATTGAAGAAATTAAAACAGAAGGAAAAGGCAAAGGAGAAGAAGAGATTACAACAATTGGCAAAGGAAGAAGAAAGAAAACGAAAAGAGGAAGAAGAGAAGGCAAGGGAAGAAGAGCAACGTTTGAAGCAAGAAGCGTTAAGGGCTGATCAAAGAAGAAGAAAGGAAGAAGCTAGATTGAAACGTGAAGAGGAAAAGAAAAAGAGAATTGAAGACTTAAAGAGAAAGGAAGAAGAGCATAAGAAGAAAGTTGAAGCCCAGAGAAAACGCGAAGAGGAAGCAAAACGTTTGAAGGAGGAACGTAGAAAAAAGGCTGAAGAAGAACGAAAGCAGAAAGAAGAGGAAAAGAAGCAAAAGGAATTGTTAAGAAAACAAAAGGAGGAAGAGCGAGAAAGACTAAGACTTGAGAAAGAGAATCAACTTGCAGAAGAGAAAGCCAAACAGGAGCAAGAAGAAAGAGAACGTGCTGAATTGGCTAGACAAAATCAATTGAAAGAAGAAGCTTCGAACAATCATTTGTTGAATCAATTGTATCAAGCAAAACCAGGTTCAATATCTAGTGGTCACTCATCTGCTGCATCCAACCCAACGATCAATCCATTGGATTCTTCCACTATTTCTGGTCCACCAATTCCACAGGTGATTCCTCAATATATTGCATCCAATGATCCATTCATTCCTGCAAATTCTTTCACACCAAACAGTCTCTTACCACAAGGTACTGCTTCTCTTTTGAATTCTCCACCAGTTTCCACAAACAATTTAGTTGCTACTCTGGGTCTTTCTGGAAACCTTGGAAGTGGCAATCTCGCTGTCAATTCATCTGCTTCTCCTTGGGCTAGCAAATCAAGATTAGGCTCGCTTTCTAATTCCACTCAGCCTTTGTTCCAACCTTCAGTAGTAGGTCTTCCGTCAACTTCAAATCCACATATAGAACCACCTTCTTCTGCAGCACAGGCCAACTTCAGTCCATTTAACGCCTTTAATGATTCAATGTCTCCTGAATCTTACTTGCATACCCCTCTCAGTACTAATACCAATTTGTGGAGTTCTTCTTCAGCACCAACGCCAACTGTTCAGACTAGTGCTACTAGAACGAATTCAATTTGGGGAAATAGTGGTCTTAGTTCTGTTGCTGAAGCTCCAGGTATGAACCCAATAATTAATCCAAGTATTAATCCTAATCCGGCTTCTGGTATACCTGTCACAAATGGGCCACTTTGGGGTAATTCCTCAAATCCAAATGCGCCAGGTGGGTTAGCAAGTAATGATATTGACTTAATTCAAGCAACTACATTCAGTAGTTTCCAGATGTTACAAAACTCAAATCAATTAGAATATGGATATGCTCCAGTGACAAAATTGTTCAACAATGTGAAATCAATCTTGAAATATCCAAACTTGACTTTGAGTCAAGCATTCAGTTGTTGGTGTTCATCTGCGATATATCAATTTGATTTTGTTTGGGATGACCAAGGAAATGTTAGTCATGTTCAAGTCGGGTTAACTGGTTATACAAGAACCTCTCCACCACCTCCATTGCAGCCACCACAACAGCAACAGCAACAACCACAACAGCCACCTCTTCTACATCAAAGTGTTCCGGCTGTATCAGCTCCACCCCCGGGGTTGACCAAAACATCACCATTGTTTGGTGAGGATTCATTGTTGAGTAATATTGGAGGGTTGGGTTCTGCAAATATGACGTCACTTCAAATGGGTATTAGCGGCAATGTAGGAGGGGCCAATAATTCCAATGCTGTTAGTAATGGGTTCGGTCGTGGTATATGGAATTAGCAGGTTACTTTGATGTAGTTGTTAAGTAGAGTTATATTGTTGTGTATGTATTCGATTATTAAAAAGTAGTGTATTTAGAAAGAAATGAAAGTTGAAGTTTGATCGAATATTTCGCAATCTGTTACCTATAATAGAAAAGCGGATTAATGAAAAGAATATTTTTGAGGAAGTGGTCCGCTTAAATGAAAAAAGAAACAAATAAAATTGAAATGTGAAACAAATTGCTACTAAATTTAAATTTAGTTGAACTCGCAATAATTAATTGCGTAAGCCACTAAATTCTTTACTTACGGTCCTTCCATAATTAATTTAGCTCAATAATTTTTCACAAATAGCGGTAACTATAAACGACGACAACGCTCTTCGGAAGAATAATCCTCGGAGAAAAAGTTGTATCGAACACAAAGTACTACAAAGAAAACTCTATCTACTAATCATCTGTAAGTTCTGCATGGAACCAGAAAACATTTTCCAAATTAAGTATACAAAAGTACACCTAGTCCCACATTTTTTAAAGAAAAAGAACAAACGAATTTACTACTATTTCATTTAAATTATCAAGTAATTCCAATATAAAGATACCACTTGGGTTAAACACATATCTGATCACTCCAAATTAACAACTAGATCATAGACACCATGGCAGGAGATGCAATAAAAAGAAAACTCGTCATCGTTGGTGATGGAGCCTGTGGGAAAACCTCACTTTTATATGTCTTCACCCTTGGTGAATTTCCTACCGAATATCATCCCACAGTATTTGAAAACTACGTCACAAACTGCCGGATCGACGGCAAAGCAGTCCAATTGGCCCTTTGGGATACTGCAGGACAAGAAGAATATGAAAGATTGCGACCTTTGAGTTATTCCAATTCCCATGTCATTTTGATTGCCTTTTCAATTGATGATCCTGATTCCCTTGATAATGCTCGTACAAAATGGATTCATGAAGTGAAAAAATATTGTCCCAATACACCATATATTTTATGTGGATTAAAGAAGGATTTAAGAACAGACTTAAAGGATCGGAAGAATTTTGTACAACATGAAATGGGGGAAGCTATGGCTTATGAGGTTGGGGCAAAGAAATATCTCGAAAGTTCGGCATTGACTGGTGAAGGAGTAGATGATATATTTGAATTTGCGACTAGAACAAGTTTACTAAATACAGACAAGGCAAAAAGTGGATGTTGTGTGATACTATAGAATGAACTGGAGGGCATCTTTCCCGACAACATAGATAACAGAGCATGGCCATGAACTATTTATATAAATGTATAACTGAATAATCATGTGTACTATATAATGAAACTGCTTTTATGCCCAAATAGCACTAGCAACAATCCACCTCTGATTTAATCAATTCAAGTAATAAAAATAAAGTTGTAAAATGAAAAAATAAGCGACCTCGGTGAGGATCGAACTCACGATCTTGAGATTAACAGTCTCACGCCTTAACCAGCTTGGCCACGAAGTCCTTTCGTTGAATTTTTGATTCAAGATGTAAATTTTCACATCTAATTTGGAATCACGTGATAAAATTGCTTTACATTTCCTCTATCCCTTGAATAGGAGATAACTAATAATTGTGTAAGCTTACTGGGCCCTTGTACTTCTTATTTGTACCCAAGTTGTTTTGTAGTGTTATTCTAAAAGCAGTTCTATTTTTATTAATTTTGGAAATATTTGGCAAAATTTTTGAAAAATTTGTTGTCTCAGAATATTTGTGAATTTTCAACGTGGAGATTTGCAAAGAAACCAATATCTATGTGAACTACATTAACACAAGCTATAGCCACCTTAGATGATGCTTAAGGACACCAGATAAACTGATAATAACAATCTCATTCGAACGCTTGACATTTAGGTGCTCAACCATTCAAGTCCCGATGAGTTTTCGAAGAATTATCATTCCTCAAAGTTGGTCAGACAAAGCGATATCTTTCTTTCCTCTAAGAATTGTCATTCGAGTAGCTCAAAATCACATTCAAGTAGCTGATCAACTATATCGTTCACGAGAACTTTTCAACAATGATCTAAGATGTTTTTTTTTAATTCGTTTGAGTACGGGAATTCAAAGGTTGGTATGCATAGCTTTTTTGCAGCCATTGTTTTTCCTAAGAAGTCACTTTTTTTTTTACGATATGGAGACGTATCTTGATCTACAAACAAAGTGGTTGACTAAGCCAAATACAATAACGCCCACCCGAATTTCTTGGCACCACCTTATGCCGAAAGACGAAAACGAAAGGGGAAAATGCTTTTACGCACTCTAAGTAACCAACTGATGTGTGGGGCTCATGGAATACCCACTAAAAACCCCTGTTTAGACATTTCTAAGATGCCGTTTGGACTGCAATTTATACAGCGACCATTGTGGAGTAAAGTACTCGTCGGACGACGAGCTCGTACCATGTGGAATTAAGTTACGGAGAAGACCACTAATTTTTGGGTGTGGTCCCCGCCGCGCCAGGATAGTGCCTAGCCCACGTATGTCCATCCGGTGTGACCCAGATTTACTTGGGAGATGGCCCAAGTCCTTTTTTTTCCCTCGATTAACACCCGGAGAATAGGCGCATCCTAAAATGATCCAACCGGAGTCGCTCACTTCACATTTATTCCTCCAGTTAGGAGTAGGATGAGAATTTCCATCAAACATCTTTTAAGAGTTAGCTATTTCTTATTAATTTTTCACTGTATAGATTCGAATCGGAATTTCGGCTTTACAAAGGACTAGCAAATCTTGGGTAAGTCTTCAAAGCTGATATAGTAAAAAAAAAAGGCAACTAAACGTCATGTAGATATTCGAAGATATTCAACAGTGGCTCTCCCGTGTTTCCAACATTAAGTTCTACCGTCATTCATTTATACACTTTCTATGAAAGTATAATCGATGCGGTAAATAGTCGTATGACTTTAGTCTTTGCTTTCTATTAAATGAAGGTTCAAGAAAACATCCAAATCAAAGGCAGCTTGTTCCATCTCCCTGTTTGACCGAATGTCTACCATATTGACCTTAATAATATAAAGCTATTTATATGTGTAATTATATAGAACTTAACCTCCAAGCATGTTATTATTCTCCCTTGAAGGCAGATATATAGCAATGTATCTGCCGAGCTGCTTTCCGTTCCCTTACATAAGAAAATCAATCTAACAAACTGTGTTATCATCTCTAATAGTCATTCCAGACAACTAAACTCTTAATCTTCCAAATATATCAATGTAACTCCTTAATTTGATCTGAACCAGATAGTTCAAGCTGTCCAACCATTTGGACGAATATTCTGTGATGAACTCTTCGCAAAAGGATAACCCCGATAAAGCAAATCAATATCGCCAAATATACCCTTCATCAAATAACTTAAATCGTGTTCATTTTACTCTCATTTTAATTTATCCAACCATTGTAATTCCTGGTTAACTTGGTTCAACTGGATAAGATTTCCATTTATTTGCAAATCAACATCATCAACATAACTCTTTGTATTCTCAGACAAATCAATGACATTGGATATCAATTTTCTTGAATTGTTTAAATTGACATCAATATATTCCAACTTTAAGAAATCATTTGATTTAGGGATTGATGGAAGTGTACGAAGTTGACTTATCCATTTATATGATGAAATTCCATTAGAATTGACAGTTGCTTTTCTTGTTTGCTTTTTAGTATTGATATTGTTATTAGTAGAATTAGTTCTAGAATTATCACTATTATCAGTATGCATTCTTTTATATACAGTAAGAGTTAACTAAAGAAGTTAAGAAGTGAATTGAAGTGTGTTGCTTTGTTTACGAACTTTTTTCAGTTTACAATGTGGGTGTTGTTTTACAATTGGTAGCGACAGTTCTTTAATTTCCATTCGATACTTCTTCTTCCTCTACAAGCATACCATTGACCAAACGATCATGCTTCCAGCTCTTAGTGATATCAACAGGTAAGTCATCCTTAGTAATACTCAGATGATCAACATTCCATTTATCCATTTCTGTCAATAATTTGCAAACGGGGGTCGTGTACCATCTGTCTCCACCTAAAGTAAACCAACCCAAATGTCCCCCTACAGTGGTTGTAACAAGTGTAGTGTATGGGTTTAATTCAACTTCTGAAATTGGTAGAGTTCTAGATCCAGTGATTGGATCATCCTTTGAACTAATGATAACTGTAGGAACTCTAACCTTCATTAACCTTTGTACAGGGGATGCTAATCTATAGTATTCATCAGCAGAGTTTAACCCAAACAATTTAGAAGTAAAATAATGATCAAATTGCTTGAGAAGCTTGATATTATACTTATCAGGATTCTCTCTGCACAGCTTAATGTAATCATTATTCATTAAAATTCCATGTGAATCCAATAGCCTCAATAAGTTGTTACACATTGTTGGAGAATAAACATTGTGACCAATTATACTTTCTCGTAAGTGAACGGCACTATCAGGGAAATCCCAGGGGGTTCCAAATATAAAGGCACCTTTAATTTGTTTAGAAACTGCATCTCCCTCTTGACCTAAATAATTTGCCAATATGGCACCACCAAGAGAAAATCCCATTAAATAAATTCTTCTATTTGGCCAAAGGTTTGGAATATGCTCATTCATAATGTATCTCAAATCATTTGTCCATAATCCATTATACAATTGAGGACTGGTTATTGTATGATTGGCACAACCACGAGAATTCAACACAATTGCATCCACACTATAAGGGTCAGCTATGATTTTGTTGAGGACTGCACGAATATATGCTTCATATGACCCACCAGATAATCCATGTAATACAATCAACAAAGGTTTAGAATCATCAGACGAGATAATAGTTGGTTCATCATCCGGGTTCATATATTCAGTCCTTGGTGGCAATTCTTTGATCTGGCTTGCAGGTTTGAATTGTTCATGATCTGGATTTGGTTCATGATGAGGAACTGCATAATCTAATGCGATAGTTGTTTCTCCTTGCCATTGATCATACTTCAATTTTTCACCAGTTGGTAAGGTATACGTTTTGTTTTCAACTGTAAGGATTCTTCTCTTGTAATGAACATGAAACAGATTTGCAAACTTGTTCAAGGCAGTATAGGCAGTTTGTGCATGTCCAGATGATAGGAAGGGATTAACATAAAATGAATAACCTTGATAGAATTCAGGAGCTGCGTCCTTAATGAGAGCAGGCAAGGTAGTGTTGGTTGTTCCATCTGAATCTTTAGTATTTTTAGTGAAGGATATTGGATTTGCTGGAATGTAGTTTTCCACTACAGACTTAAAGAAACCTGATCCAACCATTCTGACAATAGGTATATGTCTTTTCTATGTTGAAAAGGTCAAGATGACTATCTTAGCTTTAAAGCGGCTATATAGGAATGATGGGACTGAATTTTTTTGAGGTTCGGATCATTTTTATATCCGAGGATGTTACACAAAGTTCCCAATCTAACGTCTTTTAAATCCGTAACCAAACTGCGAAATACCATGTAACATGCAAACATACCAAACTTTTACAGTTTACCCGAGAAGAGTTGCCAAATTGGAAATGAATTGCGAATTATCGGGATTGAATCGACACGACCTTTTCGTTTGTTTCCCACTCAATTAAATTTTTACGTAAGAAAGATAACAATATAACTGAGACCCACATACAAATAAATTGCCACCATAGATTTTACTGCGGCTCACTTCCTTCCTTCCCCCTTAATTATTTAATTTGTCTCACTCACTCACTTCAGTAGAATTCTACGGTCCGCCACCCCCAGCCTTTCTCAATTTCTCAAATACAAATCCTGTTACAACTTTCTCCACACCTCACTCTCTTTTCTACTTACATAACATAACACCATTTAACTTGTTGTAACTTTCCATTCCCTTTTTCTCATAATACAACAACAACACTACCACCTCTAGACAGAAGATGCAGCTTTCCTTGTCAGTTTTGTCTACAATTGCAACCACCTTATTAGCACTCACCACATGTGTTGATGCTAAGAAGCATAGTGCCAAATTGACTAGACTTTCCAATGAAGAAACCTTGAATGCCAATACCTTCAAGGAATATACTGATGGTTTAGCCAATAAGTACTTGAACATGTTCAATGCTGCTGGAGGCAATCCTACTCAACAAATCTTTAATCATAAAGATCGTGCTGAAGTTCCATTTGTTTCCTCTCCACAAACCGATGGCGAATATAGTGCCCCATTGACTAATTATTTGAATGCACAATATTTCACCGAGATTTCATTAGGCACTCCAGCTCAAACATTCAAGGTTATTTTAGATACCGGTTCTTCCAATTTGTGGGTTCCATCCAAGGATTGTTCTTCCTTAGCTTGTTTCTTACATACCAAGTACGATCATGATGCTTCATCTTCTTATAAGGCCAATGGAACTAAATTCTCAATCCAATATGGTTCTGGTTCAATGGAAGGATACATTTCTCAAGATAACTTGAACATTGGCGGTTTAAAGATCCCTCGTCAAGATTTTGCCGAAGCCACTTCTGAACCAGGCTTAGCATTTGCCTTTGGTAAGTTTGATGGTATCTTAGGTTTAGCTTATGACACTATATCTGTCAACAAAATTGTTCCTCCAATTTACAATGCCATCAATCAAGGTTTATTAGACGCCCCACAATTTGGTTTCTACTTGGGTGATACAAACAAAGATGAAAACGATGGTGGTGTCGCCACTTTTGGTGGTTATGATGAAGATTTAATTGATGGGAAGATTACATGGTTACCAGTTAGAAGAAAGGCTTACTGGGAAGTTTCATTTGAAGGGGTTGGATTAGGTGATGAATACGCAGAATTATTCAAAACTGGTGCTGCCATTGATACTGGTACTTCATTGATCACTTTACCATCTTCATTAGCCGAAATTATCAATGCTAAGATTGGGGCTAAAAAGTCATGGTCTGGTCAATACACAATTGACTGTAGCAAGAGAGATTCCTTACCAGATTTCACATTAACATTCTCAGGCCACAATTTCACCTTATCTGCTTATGATTACGTTTTGGAAGTTGGTGGATCATGTATTTCTGTGTTTACTCCTATGGATTTCCCAAAACCAATTGGTGATTTAGCCATTGTTGGTGATGCCTTCTTAAGAAGATACTATTCTATCTACGATTTAAAGAAGGATGCGGTTGGTTTAGCTACTGCCAAGGCATGATGCATAGATGATTATTATATATACAAAATTATCAACTGCTGTTTTACAAACAGAAAAACTTAAAAAGATTGCCTTTATATCTTTTTAGTTCCTTTTGTTCAATTAATTATAATTCGGTTTATATTTTTATCTTTTTGTCTTCGATAGACCGTATAAAACATGATTTGTTTTGGTAGAGAAATAAACATAAAAAAGCATCATTCTCTGTTTGATTAGAGATAGTTGTTCCTGTAGTTATTTCTAATTCTGTTGCAAGATAAGAATCGTGTCAAGCTTTCAAAAGAATTCTTTTAAATGCCGTGCATAAACATAGCGACCTGTTGCTAGAACAATTGTTACTTTAGCAATCAATTGACACATGGAGATAAGTGAGGTTGGTTGTATACTTGTTCGGTACAAATTGTGTTGCCGATATTGTTTTCATTTAATCAATTAGATTGCCATTTTAGGAAATGTAATTAATAAACAAACAATAATCGTGAAAGATAAACTATACCTCATTACATAGTTACTATTATGTGCTTAACTATACTTTAAATCACATTACAAGTAAGTTGAGTCAATGGCCCAACCTCCACCTCGTCATTCTATTATTATATGGTACAATCAATAAATATTGTTAAAAGAAAAAGATGGCTGGCTGTCAAACTTTATAGTTATAGCCAGCCATTTTTTTTAGTGTGAAATTTTAAGGTTATTGTTGTACGGTCAACGCTGATTAGACATCTGCCATATAATTTCAATTTAGAGTGGTGATTGATGCGAACTAATGCGCTTGCCATTGTGGCCTATGCTTCATAATCAGATCAACTGAATGATCTACTTTTTTGTATAATTACACCCATTTCCCTTCTTTTCATAATTTATTGAAATTTAAACAACACAAGGAATCCAATTCCATTACATTGACCTCCACCATTAGCACAAACACCTACAAAACATATCACAAAAATGTCAGAGCAAGCACGACCTGAGGCTTACAATTCACCATTAGATTGGGATACAACGTGTGAGATTGAAGTTTCCGAGTTGCAAAGTATTCATACGACGGAATTAGCAATAGAAAGTTCTCAGTGTACTCTAAGGACATCGGACTCCAAGAAGTTGCAAAATTCAAATACATCGCAAGAATCTGCAAAACCAAGTGGGATAAACCTTCCTTCTACTACTTCCTCGGTAAAGTCTGCATTAATCCGCTTGGAAGTCCAATCCACATCGTCAGGATCGTCCCCAAACGCAAGATCAACATTAAATTCAAAAGATTCAAATACCCTTAGTTCATTCAATTCTGATAACGGTGAAAATAATCCAAGATATCCAAATACATCCAGAATGAATCTACTATCCACAAGAAAGCATAAAAAGCAAACCTCCTCCGGAAATACCAATCCCCTTTCAATCAGGACAAGTGACCTTTATAACCAAGTACCTAAAGAATTTTCCCAATTCATAGTAGATCAAAAGAATCCATACCTAGCAACTAGATTAGATGATCTTTCATTTATAACTCCTTCCATTAGTGATGTCCAAAGCTTTCATAAGAAACATAGACGTGGAACAATCGGAACTGTTGGATCAATTGGAAAAAATACAAAATGGGGAAACAAACCTTCGTCATTGGGACCAATTGACAATGGAAGTACTCGATTAAGAGATATTTCCGATTCAATGGGGTCTCAAGCTACAATATTTTCAACTAGACAATCGCCAGATTCTGAAATTGTTTCATTAATAAAATCAAGATCAAGTAAAAGAAATAGATTTGGATTTAGAAGAACAAAAACTCAAAAATCAAGTAACGTGAAATTATATCGTGCAGCTTCTGTTAGTTCGAGTTTAATAAGAAGAAATGCAATTAAGTTTAAGCAAGGTAGCTGGCTTTACCGATTAAAGTTAAGGATGAAGAAAGTTTTTCAAAAATTGAAATTTTATAGTTTTAAAGTATCCTCACCTAGAAATATTGTTAGACAAGGTTCTAAAAAACAACACCGGAAAGATAAACACCATATGTCGAAGGATATGATTTCCAATCCTACTAGTAATCCAATGTTGGGTAAACAACCTGTTTACAAAGTCGTTAGCATTGACGATGAAGTTAGATTTCAGGCAGGTGATAAAATCAAAGATATGCACAATGAGAAAGTAGGCAAACAACAACATTTATCAGAATACATTCACGAACAGGAACATTCATATTTTAACACTCTTGTTAGTAAACGTGACCTGATTAGAGTTGCAGAAAGCGTAAACAAATATCCCGTAGTTGACACCACCAAATCTATGAAGCAAATAGATGAGTTGAGTGAATCTCCTGAAAGTGAACCTCCAGTACCACCTCCACATATCCATAAACCATATCTTGAAGAAAATTCTCAACATCAAGAACATTCAGTCGAAGACTTATGGAAGAGCTATTTACTTCAAGTAGTAGCAAAGAGAATAGAATTACGTCAAGAAATATTGTCCTTCCAACAATTTTTAACCTCAAAGGGTGATAGCTTGGCAAGTATTCCATTTTTCAACAAGGCTGCAACCATAGCCAGTAGCATCTCTTCATCAACTGAACCAATTAAGTCACACAGGGCCCAAGAATCCTTTATGGATCCCAATTCTTCCAGAAGGAGTGCACAGGGTAAAGATGATAACGACAGTTTATATTCTGTGTGCTCAGTATCTACTGATGGCAGTGTCCCAACCGATTCAAATGATAAAGAATTCGCAACAAAGGTATTACAACGAAGATCAATGTTGGGAGATATGTTGGAATATCTGTCTGACGACCAAGCAGATGACGATGATGAAGATGACGCGACGAGCGTCTTGGTGGATGGTGAATATTCGGCAGCATGTGTCGGATCCCGTACAAATTCAATTGTCTCTACCAGTATGCGTTCTGACATCCTTTCGAAAACATACGGAACAATTGGTAGAAGTGGGACTACAAGACGAGTCCCCACAATACGTCGATCTTATGGTATATCACATAATTTGAGTGAACTCTCGATAAATGAAAGACATGAAGCAAAAATGGTGAGCCTTTAAGTAATATATAGATACATTTATATGGTAATATTAAGAAACATACGGAATTTACATTTAAACATCGCGTTTACAATTCTTTTTATCTTTAAACGTTTCATTCATTTTTAAATATATACAAGTAGAACTTACTAAAAATATGATATCAACGTAAAGCTAGCTAACGGAAAAGGATAGCCCCCAACTTCATTTCATATATACAGTAGAAAAAGAAAATAATAATTATAAAAACAAGATGATCATGAAGCAAAACAGCAAATAATGAAGGGGAGTTATGAGAAAAACTTTATGCAAAATTCACACTTAGTTCTTTGGTTGTTCTTCGGAAGAAGAGGAACCAGAGTCCTTATATAAGTCCTTGAAGACGTTCATAGCTTCGTTTTGTAATTCTTCGGTCTTGGTCTTTAATTCTTCTGGAGAAACTTCTTCACCAGCTTGAGCCTTGAGAACAATTTCTCTCAATTTAGTGATTTGTTCCTTGACCTTTTCAGTAGCTTCAGCGGATAATTTTTCCTTGTATTCATTTAAGGAGTTTTCAGTATCGTTACATAATTGATCAGCTCTGTTAGCAGATTCAATGGCTTCTCTTCTAGCCTTATCGGTTTCAGCGTATTTTTCAGCATCGTTAACCATCTTTTCAATTTCAGCATCGGATAGACCAGATGAACCAGCAACGGTGATAGAAGCATCCTTGTTGGTTGCCTTATCACGGGCGGAGACCTTGATGATACCATCGGTATCAATGTCAAAGGTGACTTCAATTTGTGGAACACCCTTTGGAGCTGGTGGAATACCGGATAAGGTGAAGTTACCAATTAACTTGTTGTCTCTAGTTAATTCTCTTTCACCTTGGAAGACTCTAATTTCAACGGAAGTTTGACCAGCAGAAGCAGTGGAGAAAATTTGAGACTTCTTGGCTGGGATAGTAGTGTTTCTAGAGATTAATCTAGCAAAGACACCACCCATGGTTTCAATACCTAAAGATAATGGAGTAACATCTAATAAGACAACATCCTTAACTTCACCAGCCAAGATACCACCTTGAATAGCAGCACCCATAGCAACAGCTTCATCTGGGTTAACAGCCTTGGATGGTTCTCTACCGAAAATAGACTTAACGGTTTCAACAACCTTTGGCATTCTGGACATACCACCGACTAAGATAACTTCGGAAATATCAGAAGTAGATAAACCAGCATCGGCGAGAGCCTTCTTACATGGGTCAACAGTCTTCTTGACTAATGGTTCAACTAAAGATTCGAATTGAGATCTAGAAATCTTTTGGTTGATGTGCTTTGGACCAGAAGCATCAGCAGTGATGAAAGGTAAGTTAATTTCAGTAGAAACAGTAGAAGATAACTCAATCTTGGCCTTTTCAGCAGCTTCTCTGATACGTTGAATAGCCATTCTGTCCTTTTCTAAGTCAAGACCAGATTCCTTCTTGAAGTTTTCAACAATGTATCTAACAAGGGCAATATCGAAATCTTCACCACCCAAGTGAGTATCACCATTAGTAGACTTGACTTCGAAGACACCAGCACCAATATCTAAGATAGAGATATCGAAGGTACCACCACCTAAATCGAAGACAGCAACAACTTGACCATCGTTCTTTTCTAAACCATAAGCTAAAGCAGCAGCAGTTGGTTCGTTAACAACTCTTAAAACGTTTAAACCAACAATCTTACCAGCATCCTTGGTGGCTTGTCTTTGAGCATCATTGAAATAAGCTGGACAGGTAACAACAGCAGAAGCAATCTTCTTACCTAAAGCACCTTCAGCAGTTTCCTTCATCTTGTTTAAGATGAAACCACCAATTTGCTGTGGAGAGTATTGTTCACCTCTAGCTTCTAACCAAGCATCACCATTGTTGTGCTTAACAATCTTGTATGGAACTTGGTTGATATCCTTTTGAACTTCAGCATCTTCGAAACGACGACCAATCAAACGCTTGGTGGCGAATAAAGTGTTTTCTGGGTTGACAACAGCTTGACGCTTAGCTGGGATACCAACTAATCTTTCACCCTCCTTAGTGAAGGCAACAATAGATGGGGTAGTTCTACCACCTTCAGAGTTTTCAAGAATCTTTGGGATCTTACCTTCCATAACAGCAACAGCTGAATTGGTGGTACCTAAATCGATACCAATGACAGTACCAGTTGGGGCAGTAGATTGAGCACGAGTGAAAGCTGGAACACGACGAGCAACGTTCTTTAATGAGGTTCTAGCAGATAACATTGTTGGTGAAATGTATATTACTGATGGAAGAACTAAAGCAAAATGCTGAAAAAAAATTTTCTTTTCTTTGTCAGAAAAATGCGGGAAAATTTTGATGATTGATTGAAGAAGTTTGACTGCGCAATTAAATATTGCTAACAAGTAAAGTATTACCCGGTTTATATTGTTTCCCCGGAAGAATATTCCAGAAGAAAAATCAAAAAAAAAAAGAAATTGATGAGAAGATTTCCGGGTTTACCCAATACACGTGACTCGTTCTAGATTGCCGATTTGAATAATGCCGTTTACCGATGATGGTGTATCATTGACAACATCACCATCATTATACGGACTTGAAATTCCGATAATGGAATGCAACATCAAATGCCGCCCCCCCCTCTTCCCGTTGAACGGAAGTAAGATATTACCACATTTACTCAATGATTTTAAGATAGAAAGTTAACAAAATACAATATTTATTAAACATACTAATACAAACCAAAAATGATTCATAACTGATTTACTTCACAAAACAAGTTAAAGCAACAAACCAAATTAAAAATAAGAACAAGAACTAACTAATTAATACAAATCAAACCATAATTGGACCAAAAAAAGATCACCAATTTCTACACCTAAGATTCTAAATCAGGAGGAAGATTCCCATTCATAACCCATGTCAATGACTTATCACCTCTAAAATTTTCAATAAATTGAATAATTTCATCAGCAGTCTTACCATATTTCAACATCCCTCTTTCAATAGCGTCACATAACTTCTTTCTTCTTTGATATCTCTTTGATTCCTTTGATCTTGAATCACCTCTCCATTCATGTTTCCCATACTTCTCATCCATTTCACATAATGGTATTTGGCCTTTGAATCCCTTTGTAAACTCATCATAAATTTCCTTAACTGACATTGGATTATGTAAAAAGTCAACTGATATTTTGGGTACTTTAATTGTCCTTGCACCATTGGAAATATCATCATGTTCTGGTCCAGAACTGGTCCCAGCATCAAACACACCACCCTCCTTTGTTTCGATCTTCCTTTTACTATAGGACCTCTTTCTTTGTTGAAGTTGTGGAGTTTGAAGTTGTTGTTGTTGCTGATTTTGTACTCGTTGCTGTTGTTGATTCTGGAGCTGTTGAGGTTGGTGTTGTTGTTGGTGTTGTTGTTGTTGAAGCTGTTGAAGTTGTTGCTGTTGGTGTTGTTGCTGGGGCACTTGAGATTGGCCCTGGGTTTGAGCTTGAACCGCAACCGCAGCTACTGCGACTTGATGCAAAGCAGGGTCCATATTACTATCTAAATGAACACCAGGCTGTCCCAAATCTCGAGGATGAGGTAATTGATCAGCTTGATTTTGAACGTCAGTGACATGTACACTATCAACATCATCTTGCATTGCTTGCAATGAACTTATAACATCATGAGGACTGCTTTTATCCAAAACATCAGAAACCAATGAAGTTAATTTGTCAATCTTTGAACTTTGGAAATCAACAACTTGACGCAATATGTTTACTTCTTGAACTAAAGAAGCAATCTTCTCATTCTCTAGTTTATGAATGGTACCTTTCAATCTCTCGATGTTTCGTTCAAGATAAACAATTGATTCACCTTGATTTCTATTCTCAGGTGATGATGAGTTCATTGGTCCTAAATGGTATATGTGAAGTAACGTTAAGCGTTTTTTTTATATTGAATGTTCTAAAGACTCTATCTCTATGTATGATATATCAATGCTTCCTACACTAATGTATGCTTGCCAGGTATATACTTGAAGTATGTATATATGGATATATAATATGTCTGCAAAATGTCGGCAGTTTAGATAATAATAGGAATAATGTCAAATGTAAACAACACCATTCAATAGTGAATTTTTTAAAGGGAGACTTTTTTCGTTTTGATTTTTTTTCCTTTCCTGATGGAAATTGAAATTGGCAATGCGATGATAAATGACTGATCAATTTTACACTACCCACACTATAATAATTATTCCTGCATATTACCACTTACTCCACCACCATCACCTTCACCGTCAACACCTTCACCATCACGATCACTATAGTCATCCAATCCATCTATTCTTGATGTGAGAATATCACCAAACAATGCTAGTAATGCAACGGGTCGCCCTTTATAACTTATGTACATTACTCTACATTTAGCGCCAGGACCAAATACTTCATATGTAGCTTGACTTAATTGATCAAGATTCAGACTTCTTGGTAAATACAATCCAATGTTTTCAGTATATTGTTTACATTGATTTAATAATTGTACAATTGGGAAATGTTCCATGGTGAATAAATCAAATTCATCTCTATTATAGAATGTTCCACCCCATGGAGGTGAAGAAAATATGAAATCAAATGTTTTATCAGTTGGTATCTTTCGAAATTCTTGTGGAATCCATTCAACATTCACAATTGACAGATCGGAAGGAACTCCGCTTATTTCATTCCAATCAGCCTGTATTGTCCATATTTTATCTTGTAAACCATAAACAGAAACATTGTGTTCAGTACAATAAAGACTTGTTTTGTTGTTATCTATAGCTCCCACTATTGGAAATAACTCTGCAAATTGAATTGTGTTCCCTCCACCTCCACAACATAGATCTAAACAACTGGTTGCTTCCGGAATTAATTCATAGAACAATTCAGCAATATACCTCGCTATTGGCTCAGGTGTAACTGAAAACCATAATTCTTCAGACATATATATCCCTTCATCAAACTTGGAAAATAAATCATATCTTCTCCACCAAAACTTTTTAATTGAATTCGGAAGGGTATCCTTTGTATGCATTAATAATTCATATTCTTCCGGGGATTCCTCTTGGTTGTCATAGTATTCTTCATTGATATCGCTTTCGTAGGGAACAATTTCATCTTCATAAGGAATTTCCTCTTGTGATTTCTTATTCTTATTCTTCTTCTTTTTTGGTTTCTTCTTCTTTTTCTTGTTTGATACTACATCGACATTGTTGTGTTCATTAATCTTTATTCGCTTTGTCTCTTTTAATTCATCATCTTCATTGCTTCTCTTTAATGCCATAATATACTAAACTTTTCACCAAAGGCACCATCTCTTCTAGAGTTGATTTGAAAATAAATCTAACCAAGAAAAAAATATCTTTCCTCATCGTTTGCTGTTAAACATTTTTTGGTTGCAAATTTTTACCATCAATAAAACCAATTCTTATTAACATTTATAAAATACACTTTATATAGAAGAAAGAAACATTAGTGAAAAATCAAACTGCAAACAGATATCATAATACACAAAAATACAAACTTATACCAAAGAAAATCCAAAAGCCAACTTTATATATTCTACTAAATCCTCCAAATCTTTCCATCTTGGATAAAGATTTTGTTTTCTTCTTCCATTTGTTGGAGAGCAGCTCTAATTTCAGACTCAGTAAATTTCTCTTCTTGTGGCAAGTCCTCATTAACCGCTTCTACGACGGCTTCATAGGGTGCGTGATCTTCTAAAAATATATGTGAACGTGTAAGCCTTGCTATTATTCTTTGGAAAGCACTCATTCTTTCAGTACTTATTATAGATACTCCAGCAGGAGCATTACCAACATGGGCAGTTAATGGTTGTTGTGCTTGTTGTTGTTGCTGTTGTGATACATGCAAATGCTCCAAATCATCAACGATTTCCTCATCTCCAGTGTCTCGGTGTCCAATTGGTTCTGCAAAGGATTCTTGTTGACCTAATTGATTTCTCATTCTAGATCTAGAAACACTTGGCCTAGGTCTTGATACTTCTTCAACTTCAGAATCAGATTCTGATTCTGATTCATCTTCAGATTCAACTGCTCTTGTCTTTTGTTTCTTAGCCTTCTTGGCGACTTCTTTGAATAATGCAAATCTTAATAATTCTTCAGCAATCTTTGCATCCTTGACTTCAACAGTTTTCGATAATCTGACTTTAGCATGTGCAGTTGCAAGACGAATAAGGGTTTCCAATGTTCTAGCAGTGATTGGTGCAGTATTTCTTTGATTGTTTCCAATTAAATCATTTCTTAAGGATGAATACGTGTCAACAATATGATCAGAAGCACCTTTTGTTAAGACTGGTTTCACTCTTTGTTTAGCATATTGGATATATTTCTTCATAAAGGAAACAGAAAGAATCGTAGGACTTTTTTTAGATCTACTAGATCTTGTCACACCAGTATGTAAAAGAGCATTGAATTTTTCATATATGGATTTCTCAGTTTCATTAGTCTCTTGTTCATCTTCTCCAACAGCCAAGGAAACAGTAGATTTTTCTCTGATTGGTTCCCCTTCCATCAAACCTGGTGGCATAAATCTATGCATTCTCAAAACATGTTCGGAAATAATTCTGTCTCTACTTGGGTTAACATCGTCTGTGACAACGAATAATAAATCAAAACGAGACAACAACGAATCAGGTAAAGCAATATTCTTATGAGGATCTTTATGAACATCATACTGACCAAAAACTGGGTTAGCAGCAGCAATAACAGAACATCTAGCATTCAATGATGTATGAATACCAGCTTTCGCAATAGTAACAGTTTGTTGTTCCATAACTTCGTGAATTGCAACTCTATCACTGTCAGACATTTTATCAAATTCATCAATACAAACAATACCTCTATCGGCCAAAACCATAGCACCTGCTTCTAACCTTCTTTCACCAGTTTCCTTATCGGTTGTAACAGCTGCGGTTAAACCAACACCAGAAGAACCTCTACCAGTAGTGGCAATTGCTAATGAAGCGGTATTCAACACGAATCTTAAGATTTGAGACTTGGCAGTAGATGGATCACCAACCATTAAAATATTAATATCACCTCTTAAATGGGTTCCATTATCCAAATTCTTCTCAACACCTCCTAATAACATCAATAATACTGCCTTTTTGATATATTCAAAACCATAAATAGAAGGAGCCAATGACGTAGATAATATATCAAAGATTTTCTTGTTTTTGGAAAGATTATTGATGTTTCTAATATCTTGATCAGTTAATTTTTCTTGAGCGGAAACACCAGTAGATCTTGCATGTAATGGGTATACAGAATTTGCCAAAATCACCGTTTTAAACGATGAACCATTATTAGCACCACCTCCAAGAGCTCTATACACCCCAACAATTTGAATACGATCACCAGGCTTAGCCAAATCGACTAAATCATCATCTAAAATAACATCAACTGATCTTGGTAATTGACCAGCTGGGGCAGTTTCTGGCATTTCTTGAACGGAAATCTTTTGGTGATCTCTATAAGTGGAATAACCATATTCTGTAGTTAATTTATTACCATCCATATCCTCAGTTGGGTAAATCGCAGCAGTAGAAATTGGATCAAAGGAGGTAGTTTGATCTCTATATTCTCTTGCATAAAATCTTCCAGTTTGATCAGCATAATGGACAGATCTGATAACCTTTGGACGAACCAAAGATGCTCTAGTTACAATACCTTCAATGGAGACCATTTTGGAAAGATATCCTGAATCAATTGTTCTTGGATTAACCAGATGATGACCAAATGCCCCTTTGAAGGCTAAATAGTATTGTTGATTTTGATCAAAATCATCGGGGAACGAAGAATCTTGAGGATCATAAATAGTTAAAACAGTATCTCTCAATGCACGTTCACAAGCAGGTAAGAAATCAGCAGGAGAATTCAAAAGACCTTTCCAGAATTCTTTATCAAACTCTCTTATCTCATCAATTGATACACTTAACCTATAGGTACTTTTGATTACCATTTCTCTAATTTGTGTATGGTAACGATTTTCATCATCTAAAAATTCTTGAAATCTTCTAACTCTGTCACCAAAGATGGCATCGACAGGTTGTTCTGTCTGTGTTGTGTCATCCATGACTAATATATATTATAATACTTGATATAAAACGAATGGAATAGATGGGTTTAATGGAAATGATAGATGAAGAGAAAAAGAGTAAAAGTGACTTCACCTTGCCTAAATTCTTCTTCCGTTAAATTTAAAAGAAAAAATTGAGGAAAAAAAAACGCGTTCAATTAAATTTCCTAATTGGGTTTAATTAAATTACCCTTAATACGCCCATCGTACAAACTGTAGAATAAAATAATCTCCAATGGAGAATGATGTAACAGGTGCAATAACACCTTGAAATGTTGCAAAATTTAAGATCGCAATATGATACGGGCTGTAAAATAATGAACATCATTGTTTACATCAAATCTTGCATGTCTTTCTAAGATAAAGCTTCAACAGAGGCATCATCGCTATTATATTTCCGTATGTATTTTGGCTATATATTTCGTCACTCTACACAAAGTTATATAGTCCAACCTTCAATCAATACTCTATCAGTTTCTTTCTTATCTTTTTGTTCAAATAAATTATCAAACTCTTCAAATTCCAAAGCAGCCATTGACTTATATTTTCTAGTCTTTTCACTTTCCAACAATGAAATATAACTCCAATCTAAGAAATCTTCCATATTGTAACTATGCTTTCTGAAAGGTTCTGCAAATATTTTGGCCAACGTAGCAATATTTGGATGATAATGACTCATCAAGGTTTCTAATTCCCATAATGAAGATCCAATCGCATTTGAATTCATTGGATTCTTTTCGTTATTATCATATGGATCGACATAATCCTTTTTCTTGGAACCTTCAGTGTTATGCAACATGATCATACAGGTTGGATGTCTCTTTAATAAATTATAAATAAATGGAATTACGATTACCACCCCCGAAGCACTAGATCCGATAGACAAACGAGCCAATTTCTTAATGAAAGACGCAACTAAACTAGCAGATAAATGGGTGGATGAAAGAAAAAGATCACACAAACGGAAGAATCTTGATCTATAACGGGTATATAATAATTCTGGAGTTAACAAAGAATATAATTTTGTATAGAAATCGGGATATTCAAGATTGTAATTCTTCATCAATTCATATAAAGAGTTTAATGCAAGGACTGGGACTACTGGATCATCTCCAATATCATATGAATCTGTCAAGAAATCCATAAGTCCCTGTGGTTGTGTCATATATGGAATAATTCTCTTATGCAAGATAAGCAAAATAGCTTTGTATTGGGATGTCAACAACGGATAGGTTAAGATTGTAATAATGCATTTCTGATATTGGGATTTGAATGTCGATTGTTTGTATGCAATAGATGGCAACTTACCTTGTATCCAAGTGGCTTGCTCTTCTAAAGTCTCGGAATTAAATAATAATCCAGATCGTATGATTGTGTAAATGTTGGAAAAGGTCACTCTTAATTCGTCTTCTGATTTGCTTGTTTTCCATTCTTCAAGGATTTCTGGTAAACTATTGAAGAAGTAAAATTGTAAATCCCAATTTGTTTTGAAAACATCCATAAATTCTAATACAATGAAATTATTTGAAGTTCCATCAGATACAATTTCTCCAGCTCTGCTCGTAAGAATTGACTCAAGAAGTTGCTTGTAAGTCAAGGTAGGGAAATATAAATCTTTTGATCCTGATTTTAAATATTGACTTTCGAATTTAATAAGGTTCAAATTAATTTCCAACAAATCTAACTGCAATGAAGTCTCAAATGATAACTTAGATTCAATGTAATCAGAAGTTATGCTCTTGAATGTGGAATATTTGTCTAAAAGCCATTTTACAACAACAGTCGTTTTGTCATCATTGGATTTCTTATTTAACATTTTACCGTCTTTAAGAAGCTTATGGAAACATTTGAATACTATGTTAGCCATGTGACGACCAAGAGTTTCAATTTCTGGATCTTCATTAGATTCTAATCTAGTTTTTATCTTTTTGAGTTGTTCTAAAAGTTCAACAAAATTGTTTACTTTAAACGAATCATTGATCTGATCACCAAGAACTTTAACTTCATCCACGGAGAAAAACTCTGATTCTTTCTTTGATTTTGGATTAGCCTTCTTTGTCTTCTTCAAGGCTGTTGACGATTCGGCCTTTCTCTTTGGTGCCATTTTTATATATGTATGTTAGGATGTGTACCTTCTACTGAACCAGAGGGTTGCAAAAACTATCAACTTGAAAATCTTCAATGAGAGATGAGGTTCATTCAGTGAGGGTAACCCGATAAAAAAAATTAATTCAAAATGCGAATGGCGTATTACCCGGATATTGTTTGGCAGTTTGCTATAAAAGCATCGCTAATCTCACAAATTTTTCTGAAGTTTAATTTCTAGTTCTTTGTATGACCTTCCAAGTTTTATACTTACATGATGAAATCTCGCGTATTTATCACGACAATTCCTTTTCGAAGTTGAGTCGGAAACGATTCCTTTGGGAAATGCTTTTCATTTTTTATGGGAAGTTGGGTTTTATTGGTGATGGTGTCTGGCGCAAACAATCTTGTTACTAATTTTACAGACGCTTTAGAGAACTTCTGACCCTTCAAATAAATCTTTGAAGTGTTCATACCAATTTGTAAAAGAAATCTTTTCTCTTGAAAGGGGGTATGTAAGAACGAAACATGGGACGCTTCAGGAATGATCCAATGACCACTGTATCGCACACAACTCTATATACATCACTATTAAGCTACGGACTTGAATTGCTTTGCCAAATATAAAGTTGTATCTTCTGCAATTCAATATTTGAGAGAAATCATAGATTGGTTAGGTTTTCGAAACCTGATCTGTACTGTGTCGATATTTCACCGTTACTGCGTCATATAGGGGGGACGCTTCAATTATTTGGGCATTATTCTGGTCGATTATAAATACAAAGCTTTTATTTGCCCAAGCGATACACTAAATATACAATTATATAAATGAAATTAAACGTAAAAACACATAACCAACCCATGATTTATGAAAACACCCAGAAATCAATAAAAGTGAAATACATAATAAATTAGGAGCATGTATAACTTAAATAAAGGTTTCGTATGGAACTGGGGCTAAAGTTTGTGGAACATTACCTTCAGTACCAACAATTCTAGCTTCTCTTGGCTTGGCTGGTTGTCTCTTTAAGGAAACTTGTTCACCCTTAGCCTTAGCTTCCTTCTTAGCAGCAGCATTGGCCTTAACTCTGTTTAAGAATTCTTGACGACAAGCAGAGTGCTTAACATGTTCGACTCTCAAGTTAACTCTCTTTTCGAGATATCTGTTTCCAACAACCTTGTTGATGATAACACCGACAGCAGACTTGGTGACATTGTAAACAATACCGGTCTTACCGTGGTAGAATTTGTGTGGCATACCCTTTTGGATAGAACCGTTGGCCTTGATATCGACAATATCACCGACCTTGTAGATCTTTAAGTAGGTGGATAATGGAATAGCACCATGCTTCTTAAAGTCACGTTGGAAAGCGTAACGAGTACCAGATCTGTAACCACGACTATAATGTATGTTGGTTAGTATTGAATTCTCCTATAATTGGTTGTATTCATGTTGTGTTGCACATTTGCGGTTTTCCTTAGTATGCTCTCCTTGGTCAAAGTCCGAACCGTAGGCTCTCTATCCAGCAGTTAACACCACCTTCCGTAACTGTAATAACTCGATTGTCACATACGATTTACCCATTTTGTTCTAATAATTCTACTGTTTATATCAGCTAAATGCTTATCACTGCCGTTTCTATTAACTTTATTGAAAATTTTCATTTGATTCGTTGGTGGTAGCTGCTCAGAAAAAATAGATCACGTGAAAAAAGTAAAAATGTTAGGGCTTCTGACCTAACTCACAACATCAAGATCAACAGTATGTATGTACCCTAATAGCTAAACTACTGGTATAAGTCAAATGGTGAAATCTTTCTATCCTAGTTACACTTGGGGGTACATCCATGATTTGGTAACGTGAAGAACTATATTGTTTGTTTCCCAATTGCAATTGTCTACTAATATTCCAGACCTTACTTCAGTGATCAGGGAAACCATTTTGTAACCATTGGCAATCAATAATCAATCAGGAGTAATCGGTGCCGACATGTGGATGATGAGCTAGAGACGAAACTCACGTTACAATTAAAATCTTAAGTTGTACCGACATTTTAACGGTGCTCGTCACTTTGTACCGTTGGGTTTGTCGCGCCACATGGACGTACTTATACTTGTTTGGGCCGCGGAAATAATAAATCTCACGGTAGGGGCAAACGGGTGGGTATTGATTTACAACTATATAAGTTCCATTCCCAACATTTGATACAATGGATTCAAGGAGTCTTTAAGGGACAATTGAATGAACATGACAGGGCAAGAAAAACGTTGAGCATGTGACTAACTGTTAACAAAGCGTGGCTTTTACAATTTATTGTTAGTTATCTCCGATGCCAAGGACTTAAAAAAAGAAATGCAGCATGAAGTCACATCAAGAAAATTCGTATATCTGCCAGCACCCTCTCCTTCCCAATTATAGAGTTACATCTGCTTCATTGTTAACTTTGCTACCTCTCCTTCGTTTGTCACAGGATAAACAACCACGAAGTGATATCTGCAATATAAGAACCTTGCCAATTCATTCTTTTAACAGATTTCCATTTTTTCGGAGCACTGAAATTATTTTCGGATACTGCGGCTTCCGACTTTTGCAATCATCGTCATCATCATCATGAACAATCGCTTGAAGCCAGAAGAAAAGGTTGCCAAACATGGTAAGTTTAAGAAGTCTTTGATCATATTTATAAGTGCCATTGGCTCATTTTGGTTTGTTACCGTCCTCACAATTGGTGCAGTCATTTATCATTGGTTTCATAAACTTACTGGGCGCGAGAGATTTAACGAGCCAGTAGACCTAGAATGTAGCCATGGCTATAAACCAAGAAAGGCTTATGAAGGAAATACTAAAAAGATGAAGGCTACTACTGATCTTCGATATTATGCTCAAGAAATGGGATTGGACTTGGAAGAGTATAAAGTTACCACACCCGATGGATATATATTAACTTTGCATCGAGTGATAGATTCAAAAGAAACTGATTCCCAACGAGATTTGAGAAAACCAATTTTGTTACAACATGGATTATTGTGTTCTTCGGGTGGATTTATAGCTAGTGGAAGGAATTCATTAGCCTATTTTTTGGCCGAATCGGGTTATGATGTATGGATGGGAAATAATAGATCCTGGTTTGAAGCAGTACACTCGTTCTATGAAGGTAACCTATACAACAATGAGCAGTATTGGGATTGGAGCATTGAAGAATTGGCATACTATGATTTGCCAACTTTAATTGAGAATGTATTAAGTCACAAACCTCATCACGAGAAATTGTCATTGTTGGGACATTCCCAAGGAGGATTACAAAGTTTCTTGATGCTTAGGAATGAAGAACTTTCACATATTCATAAAAAAATTGAATTCTTCTTCCCAGTTGCACCAGCGATATATCCCGGAGAGTTGTTTCATACAAGGAATTTCATTAAATTTATGTATAATCGAAGTGCTACTGGTTGGTTATTGATCTTTGGATGCTGTGCATTCTTGAGAAATCTATGTTTAATGAGATATGAAATGGCATCTACTTGGATATTTGGAAGATTATCCTATTATATGTTTAAATTTTTATTTGGATGGAATGCTAGAAACTGGGGTAAAGACAAACGGGTTTGGCATTTCTTTTTCATCTACAATGCATCATATGTTTCTGTTAATTTGATGAAATATTATTTAGCGAAGCATGTTGATGTTGGATTTGCTAATTTGTTGCAACCAAGAAAAGCGTACAAGACGGGAGATCATTATGCTGTCAATTCTAAGTATCAAACGGATGATTCCAACTCATATTTCCCATTTAAAGAATCATGGTTTGCAGAAACTAGTGTGAAAGTTCCTATGATTATATTTACTGGGGAGAAGGATGATATGGTTGACGGGAGAAGATTAGTTACCCATATGAGACATTTTGAACCTGATTATATAATAGGAGAGAATCTTGAATTTATTGAAATTCCAACATATAATCATGTTGATGTTATTTGGGCTGAAGATTTAATTGGATATATCGGATATGCGATTCATGAAAAGTTGAAGAGTTTGGATGAAGCGGCTACAGAAAGTCCAGTAGAAGAGAAGGTTACATTGCTCTCACTGGAGCAATCTACTTTGGAACCAGTTGGTTTCACTGTAAAGAATGGAATACCGCATTCGTCTGAGCTTCCAGTCATTCAACCTCCACACCAACCGGAAATTATGGTAACTATGTAGATCTAAGCAATGACTGCAAAGTTCAATTATAGTCAAACAATTTCTCATATATATTTATGTATCATACAATGAAAAAGAACTCCCCTCAATTGTGGGGGATATCAATATTAATAATAATAAGATGATCAATTGGTTGATTTATAATGAAATAAATAATTCGGCTAGTAACGGTTGCAAGAAAAAACAAACGTTCCAGTAATAACCTCATTCGGAATGCTAACAATTAGCTGAGGTCGTTTATTAAAAAAATAACGAATATAATATGGGGATTTACTAGTTGATCATTTAGTGGCGTTAATCAATAAACAAAAGATCACGTTACATCCATTCGGATATCTGGGGTCACCGCATCCGTCGGTCATTTCGCTTTCCTAATTAGGAAGTTCACGCCAACGTCAATTTTTCTCGAAGCAATTATTTTTTTTTCTATTTTTTAAAATGTCTGTTTACAAATTTTTAACTTACTGCTAAGCTTAGGTAGGCTAAATTAATAAGCAACAGTAATTTTTATGATGACTTATTATTATTATTAGGAAAGGAAGAAAATGAGGGTGCTATTTCACCACGTTCTTTTGTAGTGACATTTTAGTTTCTATTTCTTGTTGTTGTTGTTGTTGTTGTTGTTGTTGTTGTTTGGTGTCGTTCTTTTCATGACTTTACTAATTTTAATTTTAGTTCGGTCTATTTTTATTAATAAACCCCCTTCATAACAAAGAAGAATATTAATTAGAGAAATATAAATTCGGTTAAAATCCGCCAAATGTAATTTTCAAATTAATGACGTTAATTATTCATTCAATAAAACACACGGTATCTTTAATTCTTTATTTACCTTATTTCATATTATAGAAAATCATAGATTAGATTATATACATTCCCCCACCCCACCCCTTATGCAATGACTATAACTGAAAGAATTCCTATTTGGTTAGACTGCGATCCGGGGAATGACGATGCATTTGCAATTTTGTTAACCATATTCAATCCTCGATTTAATTTACTTGGCATATCTACTGTTCATGGCAATGCTCCATTAAGTATGACAACAAGAAACACATTAGGGATATTAGATATCCTCAAGGTTAACAATATAAAAGTTTATGAAGGATCAACTGTACCACTTCAAAAACCTCCCCACTATGCACTTGAAGTACATGGAAGTACGGGTATTGGAGGGGTAATTATCCCAGAAGAAACCACAAATAGAACTTGTCAAGATATGGATTATCTTGAGGCCATGAAGGAAACCATCTTAAAGTATGAAGGAAAGATATGTTTAATATGTACAGGTACTTTGACTAATCTTGCCAAATTAATCGATAAATATCCTCAATTGAAATCCAAAATTAAATACATTTCAATTATGGGAGGAGCCTTTGATTTTGGTAATATTACTCCTTATGCTGAGTTTAATTTCCATACTGATCCTGATGCAGCAGATTATGTTCTTCAAAAAGTGGGCGAAAAGATTATCTTAACTCCATTGAATTTAACTCATAAAGCAGTGGCTACTGAAGAAATTAGGAATAAATTATATAATGAATCAATTCATGATAGAAACTCTGAAATTAGAAAGAGTTTTTATGCAATTTTGATGTTTTATGCAAATGTTTATTATAAACTTTTTGGTATGAATACTGGACCACCAGTGCATGATCCTTTGGCAGTATTCAGTTTGTTACCTTTCATTGATGAAGATTTTGATTCGTATGGATATAAATATCTTAGACGTAAGATCAAAGTAGTTACTGTTGGTATGAGACAAGGTGAAAGTATCATTGTGAATAAAGACTTGGATGAAGGCATTGAAGAAGAGAATGGTACTTATATTGGTCAAGAAGTTGACACTCAACTATTTTGGAACACAGTAATCCTGGCCCTCGGATCTGCAGAAAGTCATATCAAAAGTTTACATACTTCTTCCACTACTTCATTAAGGAAAGAAGAACCAACAGCATCTTTTATAGAAAGTGATAATAACGTGATCATGATGTAATGATAAAAATATAATGGTACGAATCTATTAATAAAATCTATCAAGAATTGTAATTCCCTCTAAAAATCAGCACCTTCTTCTTCAACAGGAACAGTGAAGGCACCTGCCAAATAAATAGCTGGTTCATCAACGTTGTGGTGTTGATAACTTAAGACACCAACCCCACCGGCATCCAACATTAATTGTGGGTTAGAATCAAGTTCTCTACTGACCCATCTTGCAACCAAACATCTCAAAATATGACCGTGTGCAACAACAATAATATCTGAAGTGGTATTGTCAGCAATTGCTTGGCGATGAATATCTTGAACCTTATGTATAAATCTATCCAATCTTTCTTTAACTTCGGTATTCACTTCACCTTCTTCACAACCATCTCTCCAAATATTCCAAGTTTCACCCTTTGGTAAATGTTGATCTAAACCTCTGCTACGTCTCAATTCAATAATTTCATGAGTCTTTAATCCTTCATAATCACCATATTCCCATTCTCTAATATCTTCGGTAACTTCAACCGGGATCTTTTCTTTTATATTTTCAGCTACGCCTTCAAATAACAACTCAACAGTATGTCTAGCTCTTAATCTTGGTGAAACGAATACATGGGAGATATTACGTGGTTGAATCATATTTCTGGAGGAGGTTCCGATAAGACTTTTACCAGTATTTCTCATTTGTTGAACTCCAAAGGGAGTTAATTCAAGATCAGTTCTGGATGTGTGTTGACCTGATTTGGACCATTCTGTTTGTCCATGACGGACGAATATAACTCTTGGGGTTGGGACTTTGGTCATTATAATTGGGTTGATAGGCTGGTTATCAAATGTGTTTGAATCGGAGCAATTTTTTGACATAAAAAAAAATTGAAATTTATAAACAAGAAAAAAAAACGTTTCTTTTGAATGCAACCGCCGTTGGAAGGTTTTTCCGTGTGTCAAAAAACTTTAACTGAATGCTGATTACTGTATGGTGATAAAATTTCAGTAAGAGAATTGTTAATATTTGAATTGTCATCAGGAGATTAAATTCTACTGTACTTCTTAACATTGATTAAACTTTTAGGGATCTACTTTTGTGCCACCTGTAATGTTCCTAAGTACCCTTAACTTACTCTCTATATTATTCCATTGATCGAACCATTGGATAGAGAGATGTGTGAAGAAAGTCTAAACCAAGAGAAACACACTCGTTACTGGAGAATATTTTTTTTTGCAGCAACTGTAAACAAAATTGCTTTTGATGGAAGTTTTCAAACAATCCACATATCAAAGGAATAGCCATATCCCAAACGACAGTCTTATTTCACAACGATATGAACATATTGCAATAGTAGTAGTTAGAATTTCCAATGACATGTGTAGCAATTGGTGAATACCAATTCACACCTCGTTCAAATCTATTAAAAAACCTCAGAAAAAAAAGGAATGAAGCGAACTTTATTTGTCGACAAATACAAACCCATTGACCCTAGATACGTAATTGGGACCACTTCAGTTGCAATATTCGTTTCTAGTTGGGGTGTTTGCAATTGTCGCCGTCGCCGGAGAGAAGTTTGGCTCCTTGATTTTGAAACCCCAATCTGTAAATATCATCTAACCTGTAAATGTTCATCCGTACAAGGAATTTTTACAGATTAACAAAAAAATTTCCAAACCAATGATAAAGAAACCATTCATCATCATCAACAACTGCCATTTTTATCCCATAAAACATAATTAAACAGACATGAGTGCAAAAGCAAGTATACAGAAGAAGATTCTCAGTGCGTTAGAGTCCATACCAAAGGACAGAATCAAGCATTATGCCTCCTTTAGAGAATCGCAAATTGCTAGATTCAAAGATGAGGAATTTATTTCATCATTAAGTGAAAGAGAATTAAATGATCAATATCTTGCATTATCCCGTATTTCAAAGGATAAATATCGTGACTATTATAAATTGAGTGATAAGTTGTTGACTCCTAAAGGTAATCCACAATATTATACTAAGATTATGGCTGAAATTACTGGACAAAGTAAAGAGAATTTATTTAGTGCATTTAAGACCGTTGTATTTGGAAAGTAACGAGGTTTTTTTTGCAATTGAAAATGATGTTAAAGGCGTATACACATATAAAAGGGATTCTTGTTTACTTCATTTTTGTACATAGTGTTTAATTTAATGAGTTATTATTTTTAGTAATTGCGTGGTGGTGTAGTTTATCTAGGGCAAGATTGGTTACTTTCCTTGATGGGTTTTGCTTTGGAAAGAAGAAGAATAACTATGCTACCCAAACGGTTGTAAAATTTCAAAAAGAGGTCACCTCTAGGGTTGCGGCACTATATTTATTGTGCATAGTTGAAGGGACCGCAAATGTCATCGGATTTCGGTTCAAAACTTCAGATCGGCGTACAGAAACTTCAGTGCCAATAAGTGTACAGAGAAAAAATTAGTACTATAGAGACATAAATTCCTGGACTGAGTGAGAGGCTACTAGGTCCAATTCTTGGGTCAAGCCAGGGCCACTTGTTTCACGTCAATTAAAATTCCACGTGGTACTAATGTATCTTCCCCAGAGAATTAGTATTTTATTGTTTAGGTTGCATTATCCAGTTAGTCTAACCTAGGATGGTATACTGGATCCTTTATTCTGATATAATCTTAGCAATAAGAATATGAGCAACTTTCCTCGCAGTCTTATCTTCTGGATCTCCAGAAAATAGTGAAGAAACGTCAAAATTGCTTAATTTCTCTAAAATCCCCATGGTAACGAGAAGTAATCACTTATCTAAGAGAAGACTTGGGTTTGGTGTGCACATTATCTACAAGGTTTGTGCCATATCTCCACGTTGGGATGCGGTAAGGGGGCTTTCGTTAGTGTGTAAGTAAATCATATTTATAAGTATAAAAAGCCAAGCTGTCAAATATAACTTAAATTTATTTACGATTTAGATCACAATACCAAAATAATGAGATTTTTTTTAATTAAATCCTCGTGTGAGGGAATAATTAACAATCAATCACACGTGTGGGTGTTAATATTGATCAAAAGGCAGTTAGGACCTAAAGGGTTTAAGCTATCCTCCCCCATCACATCTCGCTTAACCTATAGAGTTATATATAAAATCATCATATTCTTATTTCTATAGTCTAATCTATTTGCATAATTAATTACTGCGTTTCTTTCTTTCTAAGCTCTACACATTTTCTATTCACTCACAACAGAAAAAAAGCAAGAACAAGTTGTGGTCAGAAGTACAAAAAAAATACGTCATCATTTAAGAAAGAGTGTCAGTGAGTGTTCCACCATCTATATAATTATCATTCGATCAGATCATTCACCTTTTTGACTTATAATTATTTGAGAATAATTATTACCTTTATTTATATATATATATATCACCCGGATTCACCCTTCATTTAATCCTTAATTATCTAGTTCCTCAAGGAAGTCCCCCCCATTCCTAAAGTCCTCAATAATGTCATTTGTATCAAACGTAAAGCGATCTCGGCCTTTACAACTCATTTTCACAACATTAGCATTAATTCTCATATATGTGATCTACACGTCCAATTTATTTGTTTCTTCGACATCCTCCACTTATACACCAGAAGAAATCAACACATTATTACAAAATAAAGAATCACACATTGTCACCGTGAACAAGAAGGAATTAACTAATCAAAGAATATCTAAACCATACCTTGATGACTCTCACTTCCACGTCAAAAATTGGGACTTAAAAGGAAGTACTATAGTCAAAAACAATGATTACATTAGATTAACTACAACTCAACCCCATTTAGCAAGTAATATGTTTTCTCAAAAACCTATTGATGCCGAATCTTTTGAAATGGAATTGACTTTCCACATCGAAAATAAGAAAACTTCATTAGCAGGGGATGGTATGGCTGTTTGGTTCTTGGATAAGAAATCCGAAATTGGAGATGTCTTTGGTGTTCAAAATGGTTTTAAGGGGTTAGGTATTATGTTGGATACTTATAAGAATGGGAAGAGAGGCTCATTCCCATTTGTTAATTTGATGTTGGGTGATGGGATCAAGAGATATAATAAGGGAACCGATGGTTATGAAACAAGATTAGCTGGTTGTATTGCCAAAAATATTTTGAATCCTCCAGCCGGTGAAACAAAGATGAGAATTATTTATATCAAGAATGGTTATTTATCAATCGATTTCAATTTCTTTGGTAAACATGAAGAATGGACTAATTGTGTTACGTTAACGGATGTAATATTACCGAAAGTTAAATATTTGGGATTATCAGCTGAAACTGGTCAATTATATGAAAATGTTGACGTTTTAGAAAATAGAATATTTGGTTTATATAAACCAAATGGTGAATATATCGAATCTATTGAAGAGTTAACTGAATTGATCAAGGAACAAGATGAATATGAAAGTGAAGTTTCCGAAGTTGCAGATGCCATTAAACAAGAAAAACAGAATAAAGATAGAAAACTTAACAAAAAGTTGAGTAGTCAAAAGAGAAAGTCTTTAAGAAGGTTAAAGAATGCCGAAAAGAGAATTAAAGAGAGAGATAGACAATATAGATTAGAGAAATATGGAGATCCAGATGCAACTTTCGTTAGAAGATGGTTTAATAGAATTATCAGCACCATAAAATACATTATGTATTTCACCATATTTGTAACCTTAAGTTGGTTCGCATGGATTATCATTAGAATGCAACGACAAAATAGAAAGACCAAACATGCTGGTTTATTAGATTAAGGCTTCTTCAAAATATTTATATTGTAAAAAATGCATATTTTAGACAATTGTTTTATTAGATTAAGTTCTTGTAGGAATTTAATTTTTATATCTGTACAATAAGATTAAAAATACAAGTTAGACTGTTCTTGAGATGACTAATTTCATTATACGCAATACAAACTTAAGCTCTTCTTCTTATACCTTCAGCCAAATGTTCGTGTTCTTCGAGTAATTCTTCTTCCTTGTTTAAGAATTGATCCTTGATATCAGCCATAGCCTTTGCGTCATCTTTATTGACACTTAATAACAATCCAAAAGTGTCTCTTGAGATACTTAAAACTTGATGGAGCTGTTTCTTTGGATCACTAGATGCTGGTCTAAATGGATTCAATTCAAATGTCTTGTCCATAACCACAAAGTTGGTTTCATATAATGTCTGTTGTAATTTCTTATCGAATGAATAAGATTCAACTAAAATTAAAATAGAAGGATTTTCAACACTTGCTTTACCATTCTTAGAGACATAATCATCATATAATTCATGAGATCTTAATACTGCCCATTCAAGTAATAATTTGTCAAAATCAACCACTTCGTATTTCTTCAAGACAGTAAGACCAGAAATCTTAACAACAAAACTATCTGCAGTAGATTGTTTTTCATCGACTACCAAAGTACAAATAGCAATTGGAACATCAAAGTATTCAATAATTTGAGTATTTAATCCATTTTTCAACAATTCCAATTCTTCCTTATCTTTAGTGTGAATAGCAATATCTAAGAATTTTTTATAGTCAAAACCAAACAATGTTTCATTATAATCACCAAGGATGACCTTGTTTTGAATAGATCCCATATCATCACCCATTACGAATGTGAAGAAACCAAAGATAGCAAAAACACCAGCAATCATGGGGAAAGCACTTACAAGACAAAACAAAACATCTTTAGGATCTCTTCTTAATAAAGCAACAAATTCCATTACAGTATCAGCAGCTTCAACAAATTCCCATAACTTATATATTATAATAGCTGGGATAACGGTAGTATAAATGATAATTGCAAGCGGATGCCAAATGACAAATCTATTCAAGGTAGCTTGAAGTTGTTTATATTTGTTGGCATGTAATCGACGAGCAGCCTTACCTAAATCAGGTGTTAATGGTGATTTCTGCAATTCTTTTTGGTCAGCTGTATATTGTTGTTTTTTCATTGTAACCTAATTGTTTATAGCAATTGGATGTAAAGAGAATAAAGAAAGTTGTGTTTCTAGAATTGATCTTTATGGAAATTGATGATGAATTGATAATTTTTATTTATACGTGCGATGGAATGGATGAATGAATGAATGAATGGTGGAGTCATTTACCTTCTTGGCGTGTTATTGTCTGAATTTAATTGGCACGTGGGGTATTACCATTTTTAATTTAAACGAGAACTTTATTAGAGGGGGGGGAGAAAAAAAAATTCAATGAATAAAATTACAACGGCGGAGTTGATATGTCTCCCTAATTTAGAACGAGATGAGGGAATGACGTACAACGTGCTCCCAAATGAAATGGTACTACAAGGCACCAAAAAAAAGAACCCGGATCCGTAAAAATTTGCACCAATAAACGGTTGCAAACAAGCTGTAGAAAAGCATTTTTAGTTAGTAATGTTTGGCAAAATCCTTCTAGAAAGTTCCTTGGCAACAAGAAAACACTACTGAATAAACTCAAGATAAGATATGCCATTTTGTGATTCAACTCAATAAACTCTTACCATCTGACGTTGTTCTTTCACTGATCGTACCGGTTATTCAATTTGATTACGTTTGGAAGTTCGAACGGCTAACTAAACGTTGGGAATGCTGGAAAGTTAAGAAAATCCAAAGTAGAGTTATTATGTAGAAAGGGTAAGTTGATTCAAACTGGGGCTTCCGCGTTATTTCTCTGTTTGATTGCCACCAAAGTTGGCCAAATCAACTCCCTGAAGAGTGACAAATGAATCGAAAAAAAAAATTATTATTGTTGAAGAAAGGATGTTTTTAACACCACCAAAAATTTGAATAAATTATTATCGCCTAACTGATCATACCAAATCACTCTGCATTGCAATTCAAACTTACTATGGTCATATAGGGAATAAAAACAAAAAGATTAGCGCCGCTCGGTTTCGATCCGAGGACATCAGGGTTATGAGCCCTGCGCGCTTCCACTGCGCCACGGCGCTAGAACCGTTGTGAAGTAATTTCATTAAATTTCACTCATCGTGTCACAAATGAGGTTTTTTTAGGTAACAAAATGCACAAAACCATTATATAAAATTTTTATTTCTGAACAACACTTAGATCGTATTGATTTTTAAATCAATTTTAGATCAGGTTTTTATATATAGTTTTATAACTTGTATAGTTTTCCTAATAGATACATGTAAAAAAAAAATTCATAGTGACAAAGCAAGAAGGATTCAGTTTCAAACTTCTTCCAACGTTTGTTCTAGCGTCCGAAGGCTGCTAAGTTGGATTTTGAGCATTTCAACACAAAATCACTAAGTTCAGAGCAGGACTGATGCCAGGTGCACTATCCTGGCGCGGCGGGGCCACACCCAAAAATTAGTAGTCTTCTCCGTAACTTAATTCCACATGGTACGAGCTCGTCGTCCGAGGAGTACTTTACTCCACAATGGTCGTTGTATAAATTGCAGCCCAAACGGCATCTTAGAAATGTCTATAGAGGGGTTTTGAGTGGGTATTCCATGAGCCCCACACATCAGTTGGTTACTTAGAGTGCGTAAAAGCATTTTCCCCTTTCGTTTCCGTCTTTCGGCATAAGGTGGTGCCAAGAAATTCGGGTGGGCGTTATTGTATTTAGCTTAGTCAACCACTTTGTTTGTAGATCAATATACGTCTCCATATCGAAAAAAAAAAGGTGCTGAATAAAACAACCCAGACCAAACAACCAACATGAATTCCAAAGTCCCATGTCACTGCTTTCACGAAGGGTAGATAGAACCAATATTGAGGCTATAGAGAGAACAAAATGAGTTCAAACCGGTTTAGCCAGCCAGTTAAATACAAAGATCATTTATTTGGAATTTTTTTTTTTTACGTTATCTCAAAACCCTGTTAGTTAAAAAAATAAATGTAAAAGATTGGTTCAGCTAGTAGCGTATGTTGTTTGTAGCTTTAAAGTAACGTACCCAATTTTTCAAAAATGATTCAGACAAATCAATTTGTGGGTGCAGTCGTCGCACTGCATGCAATGAGTCGACAGCGCTTAGGGAAGTTCCATCATTTCAATGAAATTTCTTATGTTCATCTATGATTTCCGAGGTATAAGCCTTTGCAACGATACTCCACGGGGAACTTCCCAATCCCGAGACAATACCCAAACCCAAGAGTGATTAGAATAGATCCCAACTCACAGCATATGTTATAGCCTATTTAGCATGAATTTATGCTGACAAATATATATCAAATCAAAGGTAGAATGCATTCAGGGTGCTCAACATAGCAACTAATTATCTTTGCAACCGATATAACGGGTCAATGCGGTTGAATCAAATTGATATGTACTACCTGTGACTAATTTCCCACGTCCTCGAATCTTTAGTACTACGTTACTGTATCGTATAAACTAATCATATCTAATAAGCAATCTCTAGAACCCTCCTTGCCAGTTCTAGAACATAATGTGTCGTGGTATTAACTATGCATAATAAATATCTTGGGAGTATATTTTTTTCATCATCTATATACTAAATGTCCTGTAACTAACCACATATGGGAATTTGTTCATCCCCTTAATCTTTCCAGAAACTTACGATTGTTTATCTGCAATGCTAATTTAACCCTTATTCAAATGTTACACTTAA